>CM052700.1:144822669-144858259 GCA_028551405.1 Uromys caudimaculatus
CAGGAAAAGAGCCAAGACCTGCTGAGGTGCTTGCAGAGGGTGGAGGAAATACAGAATGGGTAGTAGAGGAAGGTAGTTATAAATACCAGCTAAGACCACGTAACCAGCTGCAGAAACGAGGATTATAAGTAATATGAATGCTTCTGTTGTATTTTGTTAAGAACATATTTGTCTTCCAATTTTTTTAATATCAGTTGGTATTTAAGTTGAGATACTAAAGGAATGTTCCCAAGGGACATTGCCCATTGTAAGTTTATAAATGTGTTTGCGATTGTACGAGGAATAGTTATATCATGTTAAGTGTATTTATGACCTTGTTATTGTGGATATGAGGTATTTGTGTCAAGTTAACAAGGGGTGGATTGAAGTGGCTATTTCTGATTGTCAACTTGATTATATCTGGAGTGAATTATAATCCAGAATTAGAAGGCTCACCTGTGATGGAGATCTTGAGTCTGGAAGACACAAGTTTCAGGTGTGGTGGTGTGCACACCTCTAGACTGGGCCACACCTGCTGCTGGAGATCTACATAAGGACATTGGAAGGAAGAAGATTCAATCTTCTTCGCCTGCGAGCCTCGTGGGACTAAGTGACTGCTAGATCCTCGGGTTTTCATTCACAGCTACTGCTGACCATTGTTGGGGAGTTTGACTACAGACTGTAAGTCATTAACAACTTCCCTTACTATATAGAGACTACCTATAAGTTCTGTGACTCTAGAGAACCCTGACTAATACAGTGTCATTGATGCTGATCATGTCATTTGTTAAATTGTCACCACCATACCAGTCTGTTCTCACGGCCAGGCATCTGGTAGAGTTCCTGCTCCTTCCTCTGGCCAACCAAACGTGTCACCTGTTTTCTTCCTCGCAAAGGCTGAGCAAGCACTCTGCCATTGAAGTACACTCCTTCTGGTGTGCCCACAGCCGACCTGTGGCTCAGCATTTAACGGTTCCACACACATGCAGCCTGCAGCTGCCGGGGACCTGAAGAGTGCAGGGCACCGTCATGCCCTCAGCATGAAACCAAGGTCTCCATGCTAGAGAAGTAGAAACTCGATGGTTGTGCTGGACCCATGCAAATATCCCAGTGCTTTCCCAAAACTCACAGCAGCCCATCACAGGCTCTACAATGAGGGAGGCTCCCATCTGGCTCCCACAGTCCCAGGTCATCCTTCCTGCCAGCCCTCCGGAAGGGTTCTAACTAGGGAAGATAACAATAGTTTTTTGGTTTTTTTAAATAGTAGTGTGCACCTTTTATCCTAGCACTAGGGAGGCTCAGGCAGGTGGGATGTCTGAGTTTGAGGCCAGCCTGGTCTATGTTCAGTATGTTCCAAGATATCCAGGACTAGACAGAGAAACCCTGTCTCAACCAATAAATCAATAGGAAAAAAATATTTTTACTTTTAAATTGTATGTGTGTCTGTATATTATGGGTACAAGTAGCCATGGAGGCTAGAAGAGGGCACTTGATCTGCTGGAACAGTCACTGACGGTTGTGACAGCTGGAGATAGGTGCTAGGAATCAGACTCTGGTCCTCTGTAAGAACCGTGCATGCGCGCTCCTAAGCACGGAGCCGCCACTCCAGCCCCAGTGGCCTACATGTGGCTAATGACTCCCACAGCTGGCATACTGCTAGCATTTCTGCACAAGGCCAGATGGCCCTACCCAGCTTCTCAACTCCACACCTGGACAGAAGAGAACTCTTGGATTAATCTCCAAGAATGAGTGGGTACTCCACAGCAGAAGGACGGCCTGTCAAGCAAGTGGGTTGGACAACTCTCTCCTAAGACCTTGCTTCACAAGCCCTTTTCTCAGCCAGAAGGGAGATGACCAGGTCAGGTGCTGGAGGTCACAGTTGTGGCTTAGGCCTCCAAAAGGAAACCAAAGACAATTTGAGCACTTTGAGTGTATATTTGAGTTCTTCAGGAGGGTCCTTGTGGCACATCATTTGCCAGTATGACAGTCTAGCTCCATGGCTTTTGTAAGAGGTCCCCATTTCCTCTCAGCTGAGAGAGCCTGGCAGTACGGGGCTCAACTATCAGAGCTGGAGGTCCTGTCTTGGCTAGAAGTATCCAGGTAGCAAGGCCTTGAGCAGGACAAGAGGCACCTTCCCTTCCACAGTGGGAAAGGTCACGGGGGCAGGTGCCTGCCCTGCCACAAGCCACTGCAAAACAAGCCAGGCCTTGGGTCCAACCATCTCCTCTCCAGGCCCTCAGGCTGGCTGTAGGGGCACTGGGGCTGCACAGGCCACCTTGTTACTAAAGAGGCGTGACAGGCTGCGCTTGGCTGCTGGCCTGCGTGGCAAAGGTGGCACTGACTGGAGACCACGTACGTCCCAGAGACGCAGAGCACCATCATGAGATGCTGTGTAGAGCACCTGGCCGTGCACCTGTGGGCAGGCAGGACAGCTGTCAGCCATGAGCAGACCACTGGAGTTTCCTCCCTGTGGGTGGCCCCTTGTTTCCCTTGGGCAGTAGGGCGCTGGGCTGGGAGAATCCTACCTGGAGACAGTTGATAACAAAGGTGTGGCCTCGGAACACCCTCTGCAGCACTCCTGACTGGGCATCAAAGGCCCGGGCGCAGGCGTCCCCACTGCCTGTGAACACTGTGGACACACAGCGGTACACTGGGCCCTTCCTGGCTGCCACTCTGCCACCTCCCCAGAACTGGGACAGGGTGAGAAAGTATCGTGACCACCTAAGGGTCAGATGGGAGACATCTGGAAGCCTTCTGAAGGGAAACTTGGGCTCTCAGTCCTATGAAGTCAGGGAGGTCTCTGAGGGCCCCAGGACATCCCTGCTATAGAGATACCTTTGCACAGTATGGCTGCCATGCCTTCCTGGACTTCAGGTCAGCCTTTGCTGTCAGGACCAGGTCTCTATCTTATACCCTATTGGGTTACAGCAGGTTTCTCTGCCTCCTGGTTCTGGGACAGTCGCCACATCCTGCAGGCTCTCCACCCTGCCCATCCATCCCCTGTACCTACTAGACCAGCCAGAACCCATCCACCCTCCTCAGAGAGGGATGTGGCCTTGAAGAAGAGCCTAGACTCTCTGGCGCTCTCCTGTACCCGACAGCCCATCTGACGCCCTCCTTGGGGGCCTTCCTCTGTTATTACTTGGCTTGGTGGTGTTCTGGCATCAAGGACACCAGAGTCCCTGGAATACTTGCTAGGACCGATGTCTGAAAGCCACCCCATGGTTTCTGCTGTAATGAGAGGGCTGTGACTCCGTTTTAATCTGTACAAGTAAGGCCAGTGATGAGGCCCACCTGGAGTATCCACCCAGGTGACTGAGTGGCTCACTTACCATCCTACACTTCCCCAGAAGCTGCTGGCCCTGAGCAGGAGCCAGCAGTTCATGTGGCAGACAATGCAGAAAG
Organism: Uromys caudimaculatus; assembly: GCA_028551405.1. NCBI lineage: Eukaryota > Metazoa > Chordata > Mammalia > Rodentia > Muridae > Uromys > Uromys caudimaculatus. The sequence continues at coordinate 144,826,054 of CM052700.1, forward strand.
CATGGACACAAAAGGGAAGACAGGAAGAAAACTACACGGGGCCTGTTAGTGAGCACAGAACTACTGCAGGTAGCTGAGGTCGAGGTGGGGGAAATTGTCAGGTCCAGCTAAGAGGTGAGGATGCTGGGCCACCTCAATACCCCTGATACTCTTGGGTATCAGTTCCTGCCCCAATTTTAGCTGACAACTTGACACAACCTAGAATCTCCTGGGAAGAGAATCTCAGTGCAGAATTATCTAGGTCAGGGTAGCCTGAGGCATTTTCCGGTTGTTAACTGAGGTTGGAAGACTTGGAATTCGGGAGCGCCATTTCATGGGCTGGGGGCATCATTTTCTGAGCTTGGCCCTGAACTGTGTGAGTGAGGAAAGTGAGCCAAGCAGAAGCCAGCCGCAGGCAGCATGGACACCAACTCACTCCTCTCTTGATCGGAACCTGCTGTAACCAGCAGACTCAAGCTCCTGTTACAACCTCCCTGCAGCCTGGAATTGTAAGACAAACCCTTTCTTCCCTTCCACATTGCCTTTTGTCAGGGTATTTAGCAACAGGAGAAACCCCAAGGCCACCTTGTATTTGCCACTGTGGACCTGGCTAAAGCCAGCACCTCTAGGCTGCTCCCTGCCTTTGTCAGTACTGCTTCCCCTTTCCTTAAAGCTTGAGGATGTGCAGGGTCCTGGGGAGTTTCCTTGCTGGGTCTCCTCAGGCCCTTCCTTGTCTCTCCCCAAGCAGGGTTCTGCCCCCATGGGGCTGCTGGGCACCCTGTAGGCAGAGTCAGGAGCAAAGTCCATTCCGTAGCCTTGTTGGCAAAGACCAAGAGCCAAGCTCTGTCATAGTGGGAGGGGTCATAGGGAGTGACTTCAGCACAGCTGTGCCAGTTGCCACCAAAGGGAGGGGCACAGGAGGCCACTGGCAGTGCCTGGGGGCTAACTATTCTGTGCTCAGTAAAAAGAGAGGTCCTGGTTAGGGAGCAGAGCTATGCCCATACTAAGGCAAACGGCTTCCCTGGGTCAGGCTACCTGCCTAGGGCTCAGATACCCATGCTCTCTTCCCTCAGCTCCTTTACGTGAAGTCGAGTTCATTTTCCACTAGGAAGGTATTTGTAGGCCCAGCCCTATGGGAGTCTAGCATCTGCTTCTGATAGGAGCTCAAAAACTAGACAGCCATCATCGAAGCTGAGAAAATGATGAAGGCCTAGGTTGTGTGACCATTTGGGACCTGAAAGACAAAAAGCTTCCTCCCTACCCAACAAGCCATTTTATCCAGAGTGCCCAGGATTCCTCTCTACAGCTGTGTCCCACCTTAGACTGGGATTGCACCTTTCCTGCACAGAGTGGTCAAAACTGTACGTGGAACCCAAGGGTGGGGTTTCCCGATCTCAAAGGGACCTATTCAGCTAAATGAAGAAAAAGAAAACAAAAAAAAATGCCCTTAGTTCTTCCCTCTGCCTGCCTGCCTCAAAGACCACACAACTGCTGGTTTCCCAAGAACTACCATGAACCGTGTTGCCCCAGTTAAGATAAAAGATGTGTACCACCCAGGAGCCACAGATTCCAGCCTAAACCGTCAGCCTCCCTAAATAACCTCACTTCATCCACTATCACTTACGGCCAAGTGAGGTCAAGCCCATGGGCCCTCTAGCCTGGCTGCATTAAGGAGATGTTTCTGTCTCACCTGGGACTAGAATGGGACCAGCTAGCTCAATCAGCAGCACATGAGGTGCTTAAAATGTGTCTTGAGTCCCACTCTTGACCCTAGGAGCCTGAGTGTCCAGGTCTCCCACATTCTCAGAAAGGTGAGAAGGAAGTTGTAAACCCTCACTAGAACCTTCTGGGCATCCCTCCTGGGAAGCAGGTGCCTGGAGAAGGGACCATCTTTACCTTAGGTCACAAATGATGTAGAAAGGTAGTGGGGCTCAGTGATAGCAAACCATGCAGGCATGAGAGAGGCAAGGGACAAACCAGGAAAGGAAGGTAGGGTGGGCAGCCTGGGGTGGCATGGGCAGTGCCGGGACAGATCACTTACAGGTGCCCGCGTGGTACTTGAGGGCGCTCACGCTGTGTCTATGTGCTGGGAAGGTGCGCACCCTCTCTCCAGTATCAGCCAGCCAGCACTTGACAGTCCGGTCTGCACTGCCCGAGTACAGGAGCCGATCCGTGAGCTGTAGGAAAAGCAAGAGGATCGGCCCATTGGCCTTGGTAGCTGAGCAAACCTCAAACTGTTCTCCACAAGGTAGGAAACATTAGCAGGTCTCAATGAGGAAAATCACGGTGACCCCAGAAGGTACTCCCCACCATCCACTACAGCACTGGACAGTGCTGGATCCTCTCCCCTGGTGCGCCTGGGCCCCACAGACAGAGCACCCTCAGCCCCAGGAAAAACTACTAGACCTTATTAAATAGCCCTACAGACTACAGAACCTGCAGACCCAGACAGAACCTGCAAATGTCAGACAGAGCATGCAAATGCCAGACAGAGCCTGCAGATCCAGACAGCCCTGCAGAGCTGAGAGCTGCCACAGACTCGGAGCTCCTCTCTACTATCTGGCTGTCCCTCCTCCCCAGGCTCACTAGTGATGACACTCAGAGGTAGCAGAGTCTCTGGAGGATAGTGGGAAGCCTTACCCCTAACTGGCAAGTTCAATGCCCAGACATAGAAGTCCTCTGCCTATACACTATCCCCATCCACTGCAGCGGCCCCAGAACTCCCAGCAAGCAGGGACACACTGAGCCATGCTCCAGGTGAGAATCAGGTTGCTTTCACACTTACAGTCCCCAAGAGACCTAGAAGGAAGGTTCTTGTCACCACTGGCATATGTTAAGTGAGAAAATTGATGCCCAAGAATATGAAGGCTGATAATAAACTACCCCGAATACAGCAGCAGAGGCGGTGTGTTTAGACTCTCCTTGCACACTTAAAAGCTGAGAAAGTAGCCGGGCAGTGGTGGCGCACGCCTTTAATCCCAGCACTCGGGAGGCAGAGACAGGCAGATCTCTGAGTTTGAGGCCAGCCTGGTCTACAGAGTGAGTTCCAGGACAGCCAGCGCTACACAGAGAAACCCTGTCTCGAAAAAAAAAAAAAAAAAAAAAAACTGAGAAAGTCCTGTCTCCAGGGGAAGAAAAAGGTTCTTATCACCAAAGACAGAAGCTCAGGCCCGGCAAATCCAATCACAGGACAGGCCTTCAGGGTTTTTGTCGATGTTGTTTTTGTATATGTATGTACATGAGTTCACGTTTCTGGCATGTATGCATGTGCATGTGTATGCATGTGCATGTGTGTACATATGTATGTGTGTACATGCATGCGTGTGCATGTGCATGCGTGTGCATGTGTATATGTGTACATGCATGTGTGTGCATGTATGCATGTCTATGTATGTGGAGAGCTCATGTTCCTAGCATGTGCATGTATGTGCATGCGTGTACATTTGTGTATGAGTGTGCATGTGTTGCGTGTACAAGCACACACACATGTGGAGAGGCCAGTGGTCAACCTCTGCTGTCCTTCCTTTGATGGAATTCTGAGCTCACTAGATTAGGCTGTCTGGGCAGCAAGTCATAGGGACCCGCCTATCCCTCTGTCTTCAGAGCTGGGATTACATTCATGTGCCACCACACCCAGGTTTTCTGCTTGGTGCTGGGATGAACTGGAGTCTTTAGCTTGCATAGCAAGCCTCTGAGCCACCTCCCCAGCCCTGTTTTTCCAGACAGGGCTTTGAAGCTGGCTTCAGATTTCCTCCTGGTCTCCACAGCACTAGGATTCCAGGTGTTCTCAATCACACTGGCCTGTTCAAAGTCCCTTTTTCTGTCAGGTCACTTCTGTGGCACTATCTCCCCTTTGTCTGGACATTTTCATGAATCTTCTTCTTCGGCCAACCTAGGCTCCATTTTCCGACAAGGCCTACACTTCTGGGATCTGAACATATCTCCCCCAAAGCACAGGCCGCACACTTTCCCCAGAGCAAGAGTGTGTGGGTGGTCTGAGGCCAGGCGTAGTGAACACCTTTAATCCCAGCACTCGAGAGGCAGAGGCAGATCTCTGTGAGTTTGAGGCCAGCCTGTCTACACATAGAGTGAGTCCCAGGACATCCAGCGCTGTCACACAGAGAGACCCTGTCTTGAAAACAAAACAAAACAAAACAAACAAAACAAAAACAAAAAAGGGTGTTTAGACCATGAGAACTCCGCCCTCTCCACATCTGAAAGGATGGACGGCCTGATACTCTGAACAGGTTGGAACTATGAACTGGGCCTACCAAAGGCCTGATACTATGAATGGGCTTGAGTTCCCTCCATTCTTACCCCCCAGCAATACCACAGGGCAGCAGTTGGACAGGTCTCACCTCCAGACAGATGACAGAGCCCTGGTGCTCCCGGAAAACCCGCAGCTGCTCCCCACTCAGGATGTCCCAAGCGCGAACGGTGGCGTCAGTGCTGCCTGTAAAGGCTGTGTGGCTGGAGACATCCAGCACCAGGCACAGCACTGCACCTGTGTGGCCCCGAAGTGTCTGGTGGCAGCAGCCACTGGCCACCTGCCACACCTTGGCTGTGTCATCTGAGCTGCCGGTCACTAAGAGCCCGCCACCCATGGCTGCCTCCAAGCAGGGATCTCTGGGCAGGTCCTTGGGAGCAGAGTAGGCTAGTGTCAGTACACAGTTACGGTGGCCCCGGAACTCTTGGGACACTTGTCCTTTGTCCACAGTCCACACACGAGCTGTCCGGTCATAGGAACTGCTGAAGAGCTGGTTGTTGGCAACTAGGATCCTGTGGGTAAGAGAGGAGGGGGTCAGGCTCAGATCACTCTGGGTTGAAGGAATCCATCCAGCCTTCATGGGCTAGTCTTGGCACTTCAGCTAACACAACTTCTAGTTTCTGCCCTGCTCCACACTCAATTTCCAAGATCTAGCTCAAACATCACACTTACGCCCTGTCTCTCTCTCAACCACCCACGGCCTGACCTTTGTTCCAGCAGGGAACATGTCTCAAGTGCATGAATCCATATAACACTCTCTCCAAGCCAGATGCATAGGAGGAAGGGGGGAGAAAGGAGGGAGGAGACAGGTTTTCTGTTTAAAATAGGAAAAAAAAAAAGTCAGGAAGCTGCAGCAGGAGGATTGCTTTGAGTTCAAAGACAACCTGAGTTACATAGTGAGTTTAAGGCAAGCCCCGGCTAAAGAACAAGAGCCTGCCTCAGCCGGGCAGTGGTGGCGCACGCCTTTAATATTAGCACTTGGGAGGTAGAGGCAGGTGGATTTCTGAGTTCAAGGCCAGCCTGGTCTACAGAGTGAGTTCCAGGACAGCCAGGGCTACACAGAGAAACCCTGTCTGGAAAAACCAAAAAAAAAAAAAAAAAAAAAAGCCTGCCTCAAAGAGTAAAGCAAAGCAAAACAAAAGCAATGAAAAGTCTAGGGACTTTCAGTTGTGTGTGTGTTGTACATATGTATGTTTATAGGAATGTTCTTATTCATACATGTGCACATTACATGTATGTTGCATGTACATGTATGTCCGTGTGCTGTGCCTTTGTGTGTGTTATGTGTGTTATGTGTGTGTGGGACAATGGATACCAAACCTCGTAGGGCCTAGTTTCTGCCTTGCTTGAAGCAGCGGATGGCCCCCTGGCCAGCAGCCTGAGGACAAGCTGGCCGTCTGAGGGCGTGGACTCTCACCCACCTAGGTTGGCTCCTGATTGATGCCACGGTTTCCTTCGATGAGTTTTTGTGGAGGGGGAGGGGTTTTCTGAGACAGGGTCTAACTTCAAGTCAAGCTGATCTGAATCTCACTCTGTAGCTCAGGCTGCCCTTGAAGTCAGAGATTAGCCTACCTCAGTTTCCCAAGTGGGGGACAACAAACCAAAGCTACCACATCTGGTCAGTGACAGACATCTTTCTGGCAGGAGCCCAGTTTGACCTGTGAAAGCTGAGTCCTGTAGCCCTACCGGCTCTCCTGCAGACACCTCCAGGCTGCCAAGCTATCATCTGTGCTGGAGCTGCAGCTGGGTTCAGTAGCTAATCTGCCTGTCTGGAGGCCCATGCAGTACCCCTGGCTACAACATAACCCCTCCTCCGTGTCCATACAGAAAGACCCTTGGGCCCAAGTAGGGCTCCTCCTATCAACATGACCTCAAGGGTCGCTATGCTAGGCATCTACTTGGGACTTGGAAGCCCAAGGCAACCATCGTGTGTCATAAAAAATAACATCAAGTTGACCTGGTCAGCAAATGAATTTCCATTGCTCAGGTCCAACCTAAATTCAAAGAGGAAAAAATTCAGACCTTGAAGAAACCCTCCAGCAGCCACATGAAAGGAAGTTTTAAAAATAACACCAACTGTGTCTTCCTCCTTCTACGAGTCCCTGTTTTGCCATCAGGGCTATGGAAGCAGTCTCCTCTAGAACTTGCTCCCACCAGTGGGTGCTACAGCTGCAACCCTACTCCCCACACAGAACGGCAGTTATGGCATGTGGGTCCCTGGAGAGTACAGACTAATATATGTTAATGACACCTCTTTCCTGCGGCTCCTGTGTCCAAACAGCCTGCTCCCACAAGCAGTTAGCTACACTGCTCAATTCAGTCCTACCCAGTTTTCTTCTTGACCCATGCCACCAGGCTGACCTGTTCACAATGGATGTATGCCCTCGGTACACCTGCAGACACTGCCCGGTCCTCACGTCCCACCTCCGGATGGTGCAGTCAGCACTACAGGTAAAGGCAGCCTCATCCTCCAGCTGACAGAAGGTCACATAGCTCTCATGTCCTACAATGAGAGGAGATGTGAGCCGACCAGGTACTGACTCTGGTCTTCCTGTGTGTGCAGCAGAGCAGCAGGAAACAAGCTTGTGAGGCAAGTCTGAAAGAGACCCCCCCCCCCCCCCCATTAAACGGACAGGGACTTAACTAGTAGCCCAGACTAGGCTTTGAACTCACAATCCTGCCTCAGCCTCCAGGGGCTCAGATTCTAGGACAAAACCACCATGCCCAGTAAGACAGTAATCCCTTTTGTGATTGTGTGTGTGTGTGTGTGAGAGAGAGAGAGAGAGCGAGAGAGAGAGAGAGAGCGAGAGAGAGAGAGAGAGAGAGAGAGAGAGAGGGAGAAATATGCATATATGCATATGTGCAAGTGGACATGGAGAAGATGTCATGTTCTACCACTTTCTGTGTCCCCTTGAGAGTCTCTTACTGAACCTGCAGCTAGGCAGAGGATGAACAAGTCCCAGTGATCCCCCTGTCTCTATCCTCCGCAGCACTGGGGTTATAGTAGTTTGCAAAACAATAAAACACTCTCCATTTTTCACTAGGGTTCTAGGAATTGGAGCTCGGGTCCTCCATGTCTAAGCACCAAGGGCTCTCACCACTGAGCCATGTCCGTAGGGGCCCACTCCTCCTCTAGTCTGAGATGTTTTCACATAGCCCAGGCTGGCCTTGGACTCCCACGGTTGGGATTAAAAGCATGTGCCACCACACCCAGGTCTTTAATCTCATTTGAGAATTTCCATTTCGTGGCTGGAGTCAGGCAAACAGGAATTTTAGCAATCCTCCAGGCAGGATCGAGCTGATTAACTTTTATTTTAGGTCTTGGGTTAAGCTTAGCTTGGAAGAACATGACTCCCTGGGTTCTAAGAAACAGAATTTTAATAAAGAAAATCGCTCACTCTTCCCGGAGAACACATGCCAGGCTGCTCTGAAACAATGCAAGATTAAGTAAACTTAAGAAACAGCAGATTGTGTTTCCCCGAATACACAAGTTGATGAAAAAGTTGAAGGCAAATCTGTTTGGCAAAACACAGTCAGGATTTTGCCAAAGTTTATAAATATTTCTTAAAGTTGTCAACAAACTTTCTCTGAGACCAGTCTGCCTCACCTCTGCCCCATGCCTCTTAAGGCCTGAGATACCCCAAGAGAGGTAGCCAAGGTAAGCCATGTCTTCCAGGACCCCCTAATGACTTTGTATGGGAGTTACCTCCCATGGCCCCTAATAACCCTAGATGGGCGCCACCACTCATGGTGCCTAGAGCCCTAAGGACCCTGAGCCAAGGCTGGCTGAGGCCCAGAGCAGACTGCCCCAGCAGAGCCCAGCTGCTGACACCCTATCTACACAATGGGTCAAGTGCGGGAGCGAATCATGAACTGAACCATGAAGAGGCACTTAGAGCCACGGACAGCTATTGAGAAATGGCACTCTGATTCTGTGGCACCACAGACATAGCCTGGCTGCTGAAGACCTGGGGTGCAGGTAGCTTTGCGGCATGTCAGGAAGAGAGGGACTGAGCACACCGGCCACAAAGGAAGGAGGCAAAAAACAAAAGCATCAGTTGTCAATGTAAAACACCCTCATATGTGACTGTAAGCTAGGCTGACCCAGCAGCCTCTGCCCCCTGCAGCCAGGCACTGAGTCAAGTGAGGCTCCACAACACTCAGGACTGCGAAGGCAGACCCCGTCCACTCTTCTATAGCTCACTCCCCAGTCAGCGAACGCACCCGCTTGGGTCATGGGTCAGAGCCAGCCAGCAGAGGGCCACTTCCCTTGTCCACTCCCTCCCAAACCCCCCCTACCCCACTATACTACCACAAGACAGATGGGCCAGACCCAGGGCTGGTGGGGTCGCCACAGAGGGCGGGAGGAACTGAGTCTGCCAGCTCTGGGCCTATCACCTCCAGGGACCTCGTCTGGCTTTCAGCTGTTGGAATTGTGCAGAATAAGCAAAACCTCCTAGCAGAAAGTAAATATTTTCGAAGGGATAAAGAATGCAGATAAGATGCAGTTATTGCACTCAGAAAAGCAGCCCCCCTCAGCTTCCTGGGCATCCACCAAAGGCTTGCCTAGATCCATTGTTCCCTCTGCACAATGGAAACGTGGACCAGGGCTGCAGGAGACCCCAACTGCAACAAGTCAGATACAGCAGGAAACAATGCCTCTCTCTTCCCTGCCACTTCCCTATCCCCTCCCGGAGTAGAAGCAGGCACAGCAATTTGTGGAGAGAGGTTACTTGCCATGTGCCCTGGTCTTCTCACCTCCAGATGGGTTCACACAGTGGGAGACTCTAAACCAGAATGTTACCCTGGGCTCTGACACAGGGCTGCCTCAGGCTGGCTGTGGCCCTACAGTAAAGGTCCCCTGGCCACAGAGGGACCTTCTCCACAGCTGTCTCCCCTGGGAAAAGTGATGACCAGTTAGTTGTCCACTCTGTATCCGCTGTCCACTCCAGTGTTGCTGTCTTAGAGGCTCATGAATTACCCTATGGAAAGGGAGCCAGGACTCTGAAATACAACCCTTCAGCAGGTGACATCTAGCACCAAGATGTGCCAGAGTGGTCACTGTCAAAGGCACCAGGACCCATGGTCTATCTGCAGGTCGTCACTCAGAGCTAAGAATCACACAGGGCTTCTGTGAGGAAATCAGGCCGGTCTGTTCCCAGCTACCCACCATCATGAGACTGGGCCTACTCCTCAGCACCAGCCCAGTCATGGCCCCTCCCACAGCCTCGCTCACCACTCTGTCTCCTCCCCCCTCCGCCTTCTGAGCAGGAGACAGGGAGCCTACCCCTCAAGCAACAGCAGCCTCCAGAATGCAAATAATGGAGTACCTACTGCTGTGGCTAAAACAGAGGACTTTTCCTGGAATTCTTTCTTGAGCAGATACTGATTTGCCTACATGTAAAGAGCACTGGCTGCTATTGCAGAGGATCTGAGTTCAATTCCCAGCAACCACATGACAGCTCACAACTGTCTGTAACTTCCGCCCCATGTGATCTGACTTCATCTCTGGCATCGGGCCATGTGGTACAAAGACATACATTCAGGCAAAACACTCATACACATACAATTAAAATAAAATTGAAATGCATATGAATTGTTAGCTCACAAGAAAAAGCCAGACACCTCATCTCCTCATTCAGCCCCTGCCTACATGACTCTTTTCAGTTAGCACTTTGCTTGGGCCCTGTCCTAGGCCAGTGGCCTGCTCTGGAGCTTGCAACCATGGCTCTCAGAGCATGCTGAGGCCAAAGAACGTGGAACATTCACAGTGAGCTAGAACCATCAGTCAAGTCTCTTACTCAGTTGGCACCACACAGGGCAGCACTGACTTCCCGGAAGGTTTTCTCAGGTGAGGATCCAGTGACGTGTCATCAGGAACACGGGTACGCCACGTGTGTGTAGGGAAGCTAGAGACCATCACCATCCTATAATCTTTCCAACATTAGCTTTTCCAATCTCACTTTTCCCACCAGAGTTCAGCTAGTGCATCTGAAAGCTATGCCATCTCTGTGTGCAGCGGGGAAGCCTGAGTGTTCGAGCCCCACTGACACTGCTCTATAATGACCTGCCCGAAGTTCCAGTGACACAGTCAGTCCCTTTCTTTTATCTCCATTCCAGTTCCCCCCAGCCTCCGCCCAAATTTCCCCAAGTTCTGTAAAATACTCAGAAAAGCCTCCAGTCCAGACAGACTGAGAACTGAAAAAGAAGTCTGAACCCACAGCAGTCAGCCATCTAACTACTCTGCACAGGAAATCAAGGACTGCCCAACTAACAGGCTTTAATCCCAAGACCTAAGGCTACATAAGGGGTCAGCCCTCCACAGGAGCAGAGCAAATGCCTGCATGCACAGGCAGTACATAGAGATGTAGGCTGCTTCTGGTTGGCCATGTGGCCAGGGCACAACTTCCCTGTAGCAAGACCCCGGGAAAAAGTAGTAGCCACAAGCATAGGCTGCTATGGACCAGCCTTGCAACCTGGGACAAGTCCTCTAGTTCAGTCCAGCTTGGGGGATGCCAAGGCTTCACTCACCACTGGAGAGCAGCCAGAAGACAAGATGTTCTGTATCAATAATTAAGTTTGCCTTTGTTCACTTCTGGTTCACAAATTGGTGTCAACGGGGCTTGCAGAGGTGGCTCAGCAGCTAAGACCACTAGATGTTTTTACAGAGGACTGGGGTTTCGTTCCCAGCACCCACAGGTGGCTCACAACCTTCTGTATGCCCATTTCCAGAGTATTTGGTGCCCTCTTCTGGCCTCCTTGGGTACCAGGTACACACTTGGTACACAGATACACACAAAGGCAAAACACCTACACACATAAAGTAAGAATTTTAATTAAGAAAACTGGTGCTGATCCTAGTCTATGAAATTTAATCACATAATAAAGTATACAGACATACATCTTAAAATATAAGTTGTGGCCGGGCAGTGGTGGCACATGCCTTTAATCCCAGCACTTGGGAGGCAGAGGCAGGTGGATTTCTGAGTTCGAGGCCAGCCTGGTCTACAGAGTGAGTTTCAGGACAGCCAGGGCTACACGGAGAAACCCTGTCTCAAAAAACCAAAAAAAAAAAAAAAAAAGTTGTGAAACAAACATTAGGTTATCTTTACTGGGATTGGAAAGATGGCTCAGCAATTAAGATCACTGACCTCTTCCAGAGGTCCTGAGTTCAACCAGGTGGCTCACAACCATCTGTAATGGGATCCATGCCCTCTTCTGATGTGTCTGAAAACAGCTACAATGTGGTTATATACATAAAGTAAATAAATAAACGCTTAAAAAAAAAAAAAAAAACTCTTTACTAATTAAGTGTGATGGCACATACCTCTAGTCCGAGTAGCTAGGAAGCATGAAGATCACAAGTTCAAGTCCAGCCTGGTCTACACGGTCACAGGCCAGCCTCTGCTAAACAAGGAGACACTGTCTCAGCCAGGCAGCACCTGGGAAGCAGAGGCAAGTGGATCTCCAATGCCGACCACAGCCTAGTCTACAGCCAGTCAGTCAGGGCTACACCTATCTCAGCAGATAGGGGGCAGTGGGGGGGGGGAGGAAGTTTTGAAGATAGATTTGTGTTAGATTTAGGGGACACACAGCTGTGAGAGATGCTAGGTGCCAGCCAGAACTGGGTGCAAGGGTGATCCTGGAAACTTGGCAGGACTCCAGAGCTGCACTGGGACAGACCCCTGGGCCAGAGCCAGCCTGGAAAGCCTAGACTTTTCCTGGGGAGAAGCCTCCTTAACAAACAGGTTAAATGGGAGTCATGGGCATAAGAGTGGCTGTGCACTGCCTACAGAAGGCCTGGTGAACATCAACAGGAAACGCCGACCAAGCCTACATGGTGTAGCACAGCTAATCTTAAGTTATTTGGGAGGTGGAGTCAGGAGGATCAGGAGTTCACAGGCACAAGTATGCTAGATAGTTTTATGTCAACTTAACACAAGTCAAAGTCACCTGAGGAGCCTCAGTTAAGAAAGTTCATCCATAAGATTGAGCTGTAGGCACGCTTGGAGGGCATTTTCTTAATTAGTGATTGATGGGGGAGGGCCCAGCCTATTTTGGAAGGTGCCATCCTGGGCTAGTTAGTGGTCCTAGGTTCTATAAGAAAGCAGGTTGAGCAAACCATGATGAGCAAGCCAGTAAGCAGCATCCTTCCATGGCCTCTGCATCAGCTCCTGCCTCCAAATTCCTGGCCTGTTTGAGTTCCTGTCCTGACTTCCTTCAGTGATAAGGGTTCCTCCCCAACTTGCTTTTAGCTGTGATGCTTCGTTGTAGCAACAGTCACCCCAACTATGACAGTGAGTTTGAGACCTGAGGGTGACATGAAACTTTGTCTTAAACCAAAATCAAACATACAGCCAATTCTAAGGCTCTCCTGGGTGAGTCCTTGGAACCAGTCCTACGAACCTGAACTTCTGAAAACCTAGACGGTCTTTTCTTTGGGAAGCAACACATTTTACTTAAGCTAACAGCTCTCCTCCTATGTGGGGCCTGTCAGTGAGCACTGGTTGTGTGGGGGGAAGAATGTGGAGCACTTTGTAGGCAATTGTCCATCTTCACACCAGCTCCCAAGTACCTGTCAATTCAATGTTCCTCCCTTTGGGCCAGGAACTAGCTACCTTCTACTGTTTTCACTTCAAACTGATAGCGTAGGAATGAAGCAGGTTTGCAGCTGTCTCGCTGGAAGGGCTTGGGCCAGGCCACCCAGCATTTGCTGATCATGGTAGAAAAGCTGGAGATAACGAGCCCTACCTTGTGCAAAAAGCTTGGCATGCCTCCCCTAGTCCGCATGTGCTACTGCAGAGGCCGATAGCCGGCCTGGGGCACCCCATAATGCAGGGTCAGAGCACCCAAGACAAGGCTGCCCAGAATGTGAACAGAGTATGAATCAACAGGTGGATACAGAAGACATATTATGCATTTCCGTGAATGATAGTTCTCGTTTCATTTCAAATATGCAAGACAGACTTGACCCTATTCCCCAGAAGTTTAAATCAATTCTCTTTCTTCTGGTCATTCTTGAGATGAGGCCAAAAAGCAGCTTGGGGGCGGGGAGGAGTGGGGGTTCAAATCGCAAGGGTGCCCCCTTAGCCCTGGGCAAGTCCCTAACAAGGTAACACCGGTTCCGTGTAGGGATCTCGTGGGACTGGTTGACAAAAGGATCTTGCATTGGGGTGCGCGCCCCTTGGTCACCCACACTCAAACACTCTCGGACTCTCACGGCTTCCCGCCAAAGCTCAAGAGCTGGGGGAGCTCCCGGATGAGCAGGAGCTAGAACCCTACTCTTCCAGAAGGGGGCTGCAGGGCCCGGAACAGTGAGGTCCCCGGGGCGGTGCAGGTGAGCGTGAAGAGGCGGGAAGGGTCGCGAGCACGCGCACCCGTCTACCTTGCAGGAGCGCGCAGCACTGGCCGTCCACGGTGCTCCAGAGGCGGGCCGTGCCATCCTCGCTGCCAGTCAGCAGGCGCTGCCCGTCCGGGCTCAGGCTCAGCCAGTTGATGCCCCCGCGGTGGTCCGCACAGACTCTCAGTGCCGACCCGCTGCTCCCCATCGTCGGCCCGAGGGAAAAAGGCGCTGCGCCCAGCTAGAGAGCAGTGCTCCAGCGTCCACTCGTGGTCCTGGCGGGGCTCGGCCGAGCAGTGGTCATCGCGGGGGAGACCGGGGCGCCCCGCTCCTGCAAAGGCTTGAGGTGCGGCGGGGGACAAGGACTCTGACTCTCCACCGGTGTCCTCTGCTCCCTCAGCTCCGATACAGGGACTCAGGCGAGACCTCCCCTACTCAGAACCCTCTCAGTGCTCCGGGGGTGTGGGTGGGTGGGTGCCTCTGCCTCGGGGTGCACCTACCAGCTCTGAAGCCGGCAGAAGAACCCGGGAAGCGGAGCGCGGAACAATACAATCCAGCCTGGCTCCTCCTCAGAGACCACCCCCCAACCTGTTCCCTCCCACTTTTCGGGCCGCGCGCCAACCCCCACCCCAAGCCTCTCTGGTCGTCCTCCGGGAACAGAACTCTGAAGCTATCCTGGTCCCTAGTTGGTTACCGCTTCCACGTGCTTCACGTAGGACCTTCCCAACTGCCTAGGCTGGGTTCTGTTCCCTGTCACTCCCACTGTCCTTGTCCCCAGAGCCCAAGGCGAGAAGGAGGTGGACCGAAGAGTCTGGAGTCTTAGAAGACCCCCGTTGAAGGGCAGGAGCTGTGGAGCCCCGAGTCCGCCCTTCCTGGGAAATCACGAGCACACTCCAAATTCTACTTGGTCCAGGCAGGAGAGGGCTGGATTCTGGCCTTTGGGGGTTGAGGGTAAGACCAGAGGTCAAGTTCGCCCCTCCTCCACCCATCACCACTCCAGTCCCTACGCCCTCAGCCTTTGAGGTCCCACTGAGGTCTGCTGGAATCCTATACCCAGCCCGCAGCCCTCCCGGAGCTCAGTCGGCTGGTTCCTATTAGAGCAGTTCCGGGTGCTGACTTTGCTGGGGGGCGGGGAGGGTGACCCCCCACTCGGATCCTCCAGGTCCTAAAGATAGCAGAGTTTCTCGAACCCTCCAGGGCTCTTTTTGGAGTCCAGAAAGAAAGAGATGGTTTCGAGGAGCCGTCCCCCAGGGTCATGTGATGACCTGCCTTAATCACTCTGGATGACCCAGTTCAATTCCAAGAAAACCCCAGAATGGGTCCCACGGGACAGTCGGCCTTATTCCCCCGAGCAGCAGTGGCGCAACCAAATACACGTTGTTGTTGTTTTTTTTCCTTTCCCGAAATTCAAATTAGCTTAGGAGACGTTACTTTGCAGACACCGAAGAACCAGCTGAGGGTGTTAAGGAGTGTTTTGATGGGATCTGGAATGTGGAGGCAGGAGGCTGCTGGTGACCACAGAAAGGGCAGAGGACCCAGGAGCCGAGTGCCCTCTAAGGGCCCATCCTGAGTTCATCTGGTGCGCTGACCTTTAGAAGGCATTTGCATCATCCAGGTGCGAAGACTGGTGGATAGCAGGCTGCACAAGTGAGGTCAGCAGGCGTAAGCGTGTGTGAGCAATGGGCACCCTAGAGCATCCTGCAAGCTGAGGTGTGGGATGAGAGGCGCCAGAGGAGTGCAGGGAAACCTGCATTCTCAGAAAGAAGACTTGTAAAGGAGTTTGAGGAACAGCCAGGACTAGGTGAACACATTCAGAGCCTCAAAGAGCTTGGCAAGCAGTGGGTCAGGCAGGACAGCTCCCGGGACGGGCTACATTGCCAAGGGGGTCACGTGGTATATGTTATGCCTAGAATAGCGGGAGTAAGGGGTACCTGGCACCTGGCGGCCCCATGCCAAGGTGTGCTCCTGAGAAATCACACCATGAGGCAGACCTGGTATAAGAGAGGTTTATTTTGGAGAAAGGAGGGGAGCAAGAACCTGGAGAAGGGGTAGAGCTAGACAGAGCCACAAGGACAGAGAAGTGGGGACAAAGGACAGGAAGAGAGAAGGAGAGGCCAGGGGGGGAACATGTGGGAACAGAGAGAGAAGGGGGGGTTGCTGAGGTAAGGAACTCTTACAGGCTACCAGGCCACAGGCGGGTGATGACTTGACTGTCTCCAGGTCCCTGGGAGGAGAAGTCTAGTGGGATTGTCTGTAAGCCAATGAGCAAAATGGAACTCCTACACTTCTGGTCTGTCTTCCAATCACCAGGAAACTATCTGTGTGCTTCCTCGGCCCCTAGCCTGCAGAGGAACCAAATGCTATCAGCCCCAGAGCCCACAGATTATAAGTCAGCTGCCTCCATCCAAGATTGCTCTCTCGTACTCTCATAGTTGGGCACACTGTGGATGTTAGAAATAAGTTCAAGGTGGCAAAGAAAAAGACCACCATTCCAACCGGAGTGTCCGGACAAGTCAGACTCAAGAAGGTGTGCTTAGGAAGAGCTAGCACATCAACACGGGAAGTGCAGTTGGTTTTAATTCTAACTCTGCTGGTGTCTGTCTCTCTTCCCCACTGGCTGCGGTCTGACCTTATTCACCTGGCTAGTCTGAGAAGAACTGACTCATGGGAAATGACAGAGAAAGGGGAAAGAGGTCACTCCTCCTGGGAGAAAAGGGTCAATGTTCTAGGCCATGAAACTCCTCGAATGGAGTGGTGGGTCTCGATGGACATGATTGAGTGGAGAGGACTAAAGCATCTGCAGGAAAGTCTTATAAGGAGAAAAAAATTATTCCTTATCCTAAACACAAGTGTTATAGTATTGGATAGAAAAGACTCATATTTGATATTCTTCCACTGGAGTGGAGTACCATGAGCTTCATTTCAAGGAGGCCCCGTGTACCCAGTGGTTGTGCAGTTGTGTAGTTACTGTGATGTCTTTGCCCTTTTTTTTTACTGAGTAGCTGGGAAATCCAGCAGGGTATCCCTGGGGACAGGAAAGTTGGGAAGCAGCATCCAGTCCCTCTCAGCCTGGAGTCCTCTCCACCTAGAACCAACAAAGCTCGAGCTCCAGAAGCCAGATAGGTCTGCAGATACCAGCAAACACAGAGTGAGTGTGTGTGTGAGTGTGTGTGTGCAAGTGCGTGTGAGTGTGAGAGTGTGTGAGTGTGTGAGAGTGTGTATGTGAGTGTGAGTGTGTGTGTGAGAGAGTGTGAATGTGTGTGTGTGTGTGTGTGTGTGTGTCCGCCCCTGCAGGAGCTGAGATACTGTGTGCTCCGAGAGCTAAGCCTTTGTGGAATGTAAAGCACCATCAGCAGAGGTTCTGGGAGTGGGGGAGGGGATGGCCACATTCCAAGAGGCAGGAGGAAAGGGCAGACTGTTCAGAAGAGCCCCAGCATCAATGAAAGCGACCATTTGGTGCCCATCCCCAAAGCTACACAGATAGCTGCAATGTTACCTGTTGGGAAGACTGACCCTCTGGGGACTCTGAAAAACATCTAGAACGGTGATCATCACAAGATGAAAGACGAGGGACGGAAGTACCTTTTGGAGTTCTTGTCATGAGCTCACACTGTCAGAAGCATAAATGATACATTGTGTTGTCTCACCACGTTAGAATTTATTGCGTAACACTACATTCACAAGGTGTGCAGGTGGAGCAGTTTGTCAGATTTCCCCTCCCACCATGCTCTCCTTGATAGTCTAGAATGAGGCAAACACAGGCTTTTATTCAGTCTTAATTATTAATATTAACTTTTAGATTATATAGTACATATAGTACATGTGTGTGTATATGACACCTGGATGTGTATATATGTTATGGAATGGATATCAAAGGGTTAAAGGGGAGGCAAGGAGTTTCAAAGAGGCCTGGCCCCAAGGCTGGGAAACTGATAGCCATATTGACTCTGTGGGGGAGAGATAGTAGACCGGCTGGCACTCTCTGGAGAGGGCCTGCAGCTGCTGTTGTAGTGTCCAGCTGCAAGGCCAGAGTTGAGCTCTAGAGCTGAGTCCAGCTGTAGATGTGGCAGGGCAGGAGTGGGCACAGACTTACTAATGGGTTTGGGTGGTAAGACAGCAGATCTAGACAAGATCTAGCAAGAGAAAACCCAGAGTAGGCTGTGTCGACAGAGGAGCTGAGCAAAGCCGAAGGAAGCCCTGTGTGCAGGAAGCAGCAGGGAGTTTTCTGCTTGTCTGCCAGTTGATGTGCACATCAGGTGGTCAGTAGGGGCTGTTGCCAGGCCCCTGTGAGACAATTACACCATTTACTTGTATGTCCAATAAGTTCTTGGCCTGGCTTTCCTGATATGGTTTCAATATGCTCCTGTGCCCAACTACTTTACCTCAATAGAATCATACAATGGCCCCCTCTCTACTTGCAGAGTGTCATTTTTCAGAGTGTATTTCATGACTTGCACCAGACAAAAGCACAGTCATCCTCGGTTCTCAAAATGGATCCCAAACTGCTTGTAAAATGGACTCTTTCAGGGCAAGGCAAGTGTGAAAAGCCACTGTTTTACCCACAATATGAATTAATTTAGGTAGCTGGGCAGCGGTGGTGCACGCCTTTAATCCCAGCACTTGGGAGGCAGAGGCAGGTGGATTTCTGAGTTCAGGGCCAGCCTGGTCTACAGAGTGAGTTCCAGGACAGCCAGGGCTACACAGAGAAACCCTGTCTCAAAAAACCAAAAAAAAAAAAAAATTAGGGCAGGGCCCAGCTGGATCGCTCCAGTACCCACAGGGAGCCTCATAGCCTTGTGGCAACTGTTCTTACCCTTGTGACACCAGCTGCATGGCTGGGAGTGAAAAGGACCATCACCATCGTCTTCACTTGGGTACTGACTCTGTCCCAGGTACTGTGCTAAAAGGACCATCACCATCGTCTTCACTTGGGTACTGACTCTGTCCCAGGTACTGTGCTAAGTACTAGTATATTTCAAGAAAGTAGAGAAGTCTTTCTGGTTTGTGAGTTATTCTCCAGAGGAGAGCTCAGGTATTCCAGAAGGAAACTGGAAGCCCCTGAATAATTCCTACCAGGCTGAGAGTGCACAAGCCAAGAAGTATTTTGATGAGATGGGGCTCATGGTGGCACAGAAGTTGGCTGGAAAGAGACTGGCTCCACCTAGAGAGCATAGTAGAGGAATGGACAAGGGCTGGAGAGGCTGCAGTTAAACACTGCTGAGAGGGAGCAGCGGAGGAGAAGTCGGATGCGTAGACAGCAGCAGAGGACCCTGAGATGGAGGAGGAGGACAGCAAAGGAGAGGCTGGCCTTAAGTAAGGCTCCTGGGGTGGGTGTGGGGACCTCTTCCGTTCCCGTCGTGGTTCCTGGGTCTCAGGTGAAACACTGACTGCAGGCACAGTTTCCATATGTTATTCATTTTTTAAAAAGATTTACTTATTTTTATGTATTTGAGTACACTGTAGCTGTCTTCAGACACACTAGAAGAGGGCATCAGATCCCATTACAGAAGGTTGTGAGCCACCATGTGGTTGCTGGGAACTGAACTCAGGACCTCTGGAAGAGCAGTCAGTGCTCTTAACTGCTGAGCCATCTCTCCAGCTCCCTTATGTTGTTCTTTACTGTCTATATTTGAAGTGTAAACTGTTTGTTTGTGAGACAGGGTTTCTCTGTGTAGCCCTAGCTGTCCTGGAACTCACTCTGTAGACCAGGCTGGCCTTGAACTCACAGAGATCCACTTGCCTCTGCCTAGGATTAAAGGCATATACCACCACTGCCTGGCTGAAATGTAAACCTTTAAAAACTATGTGCAGTGGGCTTTCAAAATGAGGTCAGCTTATGAAGAGAACGGGCTTGTTTTGGCTCACAGTCTTGGAGGCTCTGCACCCTGATCTGCTGATCTGTTGCTATGGGCCTGTGGTGAGCAGAATGGAGGAAGCATGTGGAGAGGCTGAATTTCTCATTTCACTGTGAGCCAGACAACACAGGGGAAAGGGAAGTCCCCATCCTGGGTACCACTCAATAACGGTACCCTGTCCTACATCCAGTGGCGTCACTCTGGGGGCCAACCCTTAGCTTACAGAGTTAGGGGGAATACTCAAAACCCAAACTTTTGTCTGTCAAAAGGCAGTTTCAAGGCCCACAGCTGTAACCTTAGCACTTAGGAGGCTGAGGCAGGAGGATTGTGATTTCTAGGCTGTCTTGGGGAGCTCAGATAGACCCTTCCTCAAAAACAAAGTAAAGGTATGTGGAACAACTGTTGAGAAATTGAAAAGGACCCTTGGAATGAAAGAATCTCACAGAGCTGATAAAAGTGGGAATGCAGAATACAGTAAGAATCCTTCAGTCAACACTCAGCTTGAAAATAAAGAGAGGCCTGGGGGCTGGAGAAATGGCCCAGCGGTTAAGAATGCCTGCTGTTCACTAGAAACACCAGAGCTCCCTTCCTAGCACTTCTGGATTCAGACAGGAAGGCCAGTGGGGCTTGCTGGCTTCCAGCCTGGAAGAGATCTTCATCAGAGCATCAAAGTAAAGAGTTGGGGGAGGGGTGGGCCCTCAACACCCTGCATGCACACCCATACACACATGTGTGTACCTCATGTGCACACTTGCACACACACACACAACTTATATTTTCCCAAATAAAATGTACAGATGACTAATGAGCACATTCCATTTATATCCAAGGGAAACAAACAGGCAGTAGGTGGGGATGGCTCAGAGGGTTAGAGCCTGCCACCAAACGCATCTGCAGGACCCAGGTGCTGAGAAGATAGAACTGGCTCCCACAAGCTCTCCTCCATCCTCCATAGTGTGGCCTGTTAGACCCACCTGTACGCAGGAAGATAGAAGGAAAGACGTAACAAATGGCCCGAGGATAGAAACACCCCCAAGCAAGGGTCGGGTCCATCAGCTGCTGAGTAGGTGAGCCTCAGAAGAGGCCAGTGCTGATACACTGCAGCAAGGTGAGCCCCAAATGCTTTTCTTTATGGTACTGGGGATCAAGCCCAGGACTTCATGCATGCTAGGCAAGTGTTCTTCCACTAAGCTGTACCCTTATCCCAGAAATGTTAAGGGAGGGAAGTCAGCCATGGAAGACCACATGGTATGGGGCTGTGTTTGCATGGCAGCCATGGCAGAGGATCTATCTGGACATAAAGAACTGGTCACCAGCCGGGCAGTGGTGGCACACACCTTTAATCCCAGCACTCAGGAGGCAGAGGCAGGCGGATTTCTGAGTTTGAGGCCAGCCTGGTCTACAGAGTGAGTTCCAGGACATCCAGGGCTATACGGAGAAACCCTGTCTCGAAAAAAACCAAAAAAAAAAAAAAAAAAGAACTGGTAACCTAGACCTGGAGGAGGTTTGAGAGAGTGGGGAGTTGGTCCACTCAGGGTTTCTGTTGCTGTGGTAAACACCATGACCAGAAGCAACTTAGGGAAGAAAGGGCTTATTTCAGCTTACACTTCCAGGCCACAGTTCATCACTGAGGGAAGTCAGGCAGGAATTAAAGCAGAACCAAGAGGCAGGAACTGATGGTCTGAGGAATATTGCTCACTGACTTTCTCCCTGTGGTTTGCTCAGCCTGCTTTCTTTTGCCGCCCAGGATCACATACCTAGGGTAGCACCGTGCCCAGGGGACTGGTCCTTCCAACATCAATCACTAATCAAGAAAATACCCCACAGACTTTGTCACCAGGCAATCTTACAGGCAGTCTTAGGGGGGGCTTCTCCCAATTGAAGTTTCTCTTCCCAGATGACTCTGGCTTCTGTCAAGTTGGACAAAAACAAAACAAAACACAACTAACCAGGGTAAGAGTGATGAATAAACATACAGGATTTCCCTTTCGGTGAAAAAATGTTCTAAAATGGCTGTGCTGATGGCACACACGGCTGTGAACACACTGCACACCACTGTGTTGTACATGCTACTACATCTCAATAAAGAAGTTTTCCTGACACGAGCTGCCACGTTGCCTCCACAACGGAGAATCACAAGTGTTGACAAGACAGTGCAGCCACTTGGGAAAGCTGTCTAGTTCCCTCCCTGAGGCTAAGCACCTTGACTCTGCTCCTAGGAGTTACTTCAGAGAACTGAACACATGTCTAAACCCAAGTGTGGACATGAATGTCTCCAGTGGCATAGGGTGGAAAGACTCAGGTGCCATCAGCAGATGAACAGATAGATGCTGTATTCACACAGGGAGGTTTTATTTAGCTAGAGAAGAAAGGAAAGATTGGTCCAGGCCACGGTACAAGTGAGCTTAGAAAGCATTCTTCTGTGGGATGCAAGCCAGAGTCAAACGAACCAGTATTACATGATCCTGTCCAGAGACAGACAAACAGACAGCAGGTTAGTAGTTGCTAGAAGCTTGAAGGAGGACCTGGGCTGTGTAATATATAGTGGGTTTCCCATGAAGGTGAGTTCTGTACAAACAGTAGGGAAGGCTGGGTGACATGGTGAGTGGGCTTAATATCCCCTGAACAGCACAGAGTAAAATGGTTACCATGGTAATTTTATTTAGATCTATTTTTTTGAGACAGGTTCTCATGTAGCCCAGGCTAGCCTCAAACTTACCACCTAGCCTCAGATGATCTGGAATTTCTGATCCTCATGCCATTACTTCCCAAATACAAAGGATTACAGGTGCTGCATCGCACTCTGTTTACGTGGTGCTGGGAACAGAACCTGGGCTTTCTGCATAATAAGCAAGCGCTCTACCAGCTAAGCCTCATCTCTGGCCCACTGTGTGTATTTTAATGTACACACACACACACACCCCAACTTTTTAAAAAAAGATGTTTAATGAACCTACTAATTATTACTATTACTGAATAATCACCAGAAAATTAAAATTAATGTTTGTAGCATGTGGTGGTTTGAATCTGCTTGGCTTACAGGAAATGGCGGTGTGGCCTTGTTAGAGGAAGTGTATCACTGTGGAAGCAGGGCTTCAAGGTCTGACCAGAGTGATCCAGAACCTCCTCCTGGTTGCCTGCAGATCAAGAAATAGAACTCTTGGGGGAGAGGGACCGTGCGAGGGGAGACTGGGAGGAGGGGGCTGCAATCTGGATGTAATAAATAAATGTGAATAAATTAATTAATAAAAAAATAAACTAACAACAATAACAAGAAAAAAAGTTAGCACTCTTGGCTTCTCCATATCATGTCTGCCTGCATGCGCCCATGTTTCCCACCATGATGATAATGGACTGAACCTCTAAAACTATAAGCCAGACCCAATTAAATGTTGTCCTTTATAGAACTGCATTGATCAAGTGTCTGTTCACAACAGTAAAAGCCTAAGTAAGGCAGAGTGGCTGGGAAGATGACTTAGCTGATGACCGGAATCCCAGCATCTGGAGGTAGAGGCAGGAGGACCCCTGGGGCTCGCCGGCAGCCAGTCAAGGCCAAGTCAGTGAGCTCCCGGTTGGGCCAGAGACCCTGTCTCAAAAAATAAGACAAAGAGGGACTGAGGAAAACTACGTCCATCTCCGGCCCCTACACGCATATGCACATGTGCACAGTCATCTGCGTAAACCTGTGCAAGCATATGTCCTGGGGTCCCTGTAAGTGTCACGGTTGGCAGCGAAATGATTCTTCACCTCCGTGTGAAGCATTTAAGCATAGTAAAACTTTAGGGAAAGGTTTCCATGTGACAATTATAATAAAGATTCAGAGATGATTGTATTGAAACTTCCCTGCAAAGTGCATCTGTATAACAAATCACCTGTGACCTTCACCACACGAGTGAGAGCTGGTGACAGATCAGCAGCGCTCAGGGTAAGGGCCTGGGGAAGGATCTGTAACAGAGACGGATTCTATTGGTGGAGGACAGGACCTCTTTTATAAGGCCGGTGCTAGTCACTGGGAGAAAAGCTCAGGAGTGGGGCTTAAAACAAATGCTCAGGATTTTGGGGATCAAGGAGAAGGCTGGCTCCATAGAATAGGAAAAGATCCCCAGGTTGCTAGACAACACCCGCTCCGGCCTTTTGGATGTCAAGACATCAATTCCTTCCTTTGCGGGCAGGGGGAGAACTGGCATGTTTCACAATTCTGGCTCCACCAATGCTTCCTCTAAGCAGTGCCTTCTACACACACGAACATGTACACATAAAAAGTGAATACTTAGAGTCTAACACGTGGTCATCAACCTTTGGTGCACAGTATTTACATGTGGGTATTGCTGGGGTACAGCCTAGTACAGAGCCTTCAGTTAGCCCCAGGGCCAGGCCAGGCCAGGCCAGAGCTGACTCCCTCAGCTCCCCCCTCCCCCATTCTTTCAGCTTGGCTTGAGGGATCACATCCATTCCCTCAGATTCAAAATATAAAAGGAGGCAGCATTAGAAAGCCCACTCTTAGGCTGATGATGAGATTAGCCATAATCACTAACAAGTTGAGTTTGATAACTCAATCGCATAGTAGGAGAGAACTGACTCCCACAGGTGGGCCTCTGACCTGTGCTGTGGGGTGTGTGTGTGTGTGTGTGTGTGTGTGTGTATGTTTAGTCCAGTCTTGTCGCGCAGTGGTGGCATACACCTTTAATCCCAGTACTTAGGAGGCAGAGACAGGCCGAACTCAGTGAGTTGAATCCAGCCTGATCTACAAGTGAGTTCCAGGATAGCCAGGGCTACATAGAGAAACCCTGTCTCAATAAACAAACAAACTAACAAATAAAAATACAACAACAAAAAAATCCAGTCTCCTTTATATGGCCACTGATGGCCCCTCTGGGCATGAGACCCTTTGGGCACAGGGGTCTAGTCTGCACATGTGCAGGACTCTCTGTGGTAGCCCACATCCGGCCCTGGAGTGTCAGCCCTTTCTGGTCTCTGACCAGGGTTGTGTTCTGTAGAAGCAAGCCAGCTGGCGAACCTCCCACCACCTACCCCAGATTCCCCCTTTATCTCCTGCAGCCTCTTCCCAGGAACTTCCGAGAATGCAGAGCTAACTCTGCAGAGAGCTGCAAAACTTCCAACACAGAGCTCCTGTTTCTGGCCAAGAGGGACTGACAAGGGCCGGCTTGCCTTCCTGCTTCTCAACGCAACCAAACCCAGACACACAAAGCACTCAGAGCAGTTGTTTTCAAGACATCAGGCAATGGAGGATAGTAATCCCGAGGGATGGGGAAAATGAGGTCCAGGCTGCTGCTGGCCTGAGAGACTTCCAGACCACAGAGCTGGAAGGGGACCCTGCAGAGTCCAGTGGACTTCCTGAGTCGGGGGAACATCAGAACGTTTGGGGCTGCGAGGTGGCTGCTGTCGGTAGGACAGAGCAGAAAAGAGAGAACCCTCAAGTGCCCGGAGTACCCCTGTCCAGAGTTATTATTAATTACATTCCACACGTTGAAAAAGTTATGTAGGGGCAGGGTGCAGCTCAGTGGCAGAGGATGTGTCCAGAACACTGAGGCTCTAGGTTCAAACCTCAGATCCATCCTCCCTCCCTCCCCAAAACATTGAAAATATCAGAGTCCCAGACTGAGCCAGAGATAAAAATGATTATCTGAAGTTAAGCAACAACTCCGGATGGGATTGACAGTTTATTAGGCGTTACAGAAAAATATGGACTCAAAAACAGCACAGTAGCCGGGCAGTGGTGGCGCACGCCTTTAATTCCAGCACCTGGGAGGCAGAGGCAGGCAGATTTCTGAGTTCGAGGCCAGCCTGGTCTACAGAGTGAGTTCCAGGACAGCCAGGGCTACACAGAGAAACCCTGTCTCAAAACAAAACAAGACAAAACAAAACAAAAACAAAACAAAAAAACAGCACAGTGAAAACTTCAGGGACTGAAACAGAAGGAAAAAATACTTGAAAAAAAAAAAAGGAGGTCATTAAAATACAGTAAATGAAAAGAAAACCAGTGACCCAGAACGACTTCAACCAGTGTGAACAGTGGTATCAGGAGTCTTAGGAAAGAGAACAGAGGGAGGAAAAGCCATTAGAGGAATCTGTGGATGATGAAGTTAAAATCCAGAGTTCCAAAGATTTCGTTGACCCTCCAGCACAAGAAGCAAGAAGACATGCCAGCAAAGACTGACCACCATGCCCGATGACAGGAGTCTAGTCGCTGGGACTCACACAGTAAGAGAGAACTGACTGGCATTTACTCACACAGACACAGATACATAATAAAAATATTAAAATAAGACTGTGTAGGGGCTGGAGAGATGCATTAGCAGTTAAGAGCACTGACTGCTCTTGCAGAGGTCCTGGGTTTGGGTACCAGTATCCATATGATGGCTCATAACCATCTATAAATCTAGTTATATACAGAAAATCTGATGTCCTCTCCTGTGTCCATGGGCACCAGGCATGCACACAGCACATACATACATGCAAGTAAGACATTCATGAACATAAAATAAATGATGTATAAATACATAATGCATGAATAATATTAGTTCTGCAAGATGATTCACCAGGTGAAGGCACTTGCTACCAAGCTTTGAAGACCTTAGTCCAGTATCTACACTCAGGGAGAGTCTCCCACAAGTTGCCCTCTGACCCTTGCACACACGTTTTGACATGCATATACTCAATTCCAAATAAATAAGTGGCTTTTGGTATGTTTGGTTGGTTGGTTGGTTGGTTGGTTTTTGGTTTTGGTTTTGGTTTTGGTTTGCTTTTCCATGATAGAGTTCTTCCGTGTAGTCCCGGCTGCTCTGGAACTCTCTCTGTAGACCAGGCTGGCCTCAAACCAACAAAGATCCACCTGCCTTTGTCTCCCAAGAGCTGGGATCATGTGTCACCGCTTACTTAGCCAAAAAAAAAAAAAAAAAAAAGTAAGCGTAAAAAACTTTTTAAAGAAACAACCCTGGGTTGGAGAGATGGCTCAGTGGTTAAGAGCACTGACTGCTTTTCTGAAGGCCCTGAGTTCAATTCCCAGCACCACATGGTGGCTCACAACCATCTGTAATGAGATATAATGCCCTCTTCTGGGGTGTCTGAAGACAGCTACAGGGGCCAGAGTGAGCGGGAATGGAGAGAGAAGTGTCTGAAGACAGCTACAGTGTACTTACATAGAATAAAGAAATAAATCTTTTAAAAAAGAAAAGAAATGACCCAGACTGGTTTGTGATGCACACCTGTTATCCTAGCACTGGAGAGGCAGGGTTTAAGCAGCTTGATCTACATCATGAGTTCTAGGCCTGCTGAGGTTACTTACTGAGATCCTGTCCCAAAGAAAAAGGAAAGAAAACAAACAAAAGTGCAGAAGAAACGACTCATATCACTCCTTCACTATCTGGACAGTGGCGATTGTTTCCCAAGTGTGTGCATATGTCAGAATACATCCAAGTTCAACCCAGGCACAGCCGTCTCCCGCTCTTCACACCACCCTGAGCAGACACAGTGTGGCTTCTGGAATATTCCTTCTTAGAAGGAATATGCATAAAATACTGTGTGCCAGCACGCACGAGAGAAGCTGATAGCGAGTGGGTGTCCATGTGTGTTCATGCAAAGTGAGAATGTGCTTGCGTGTCTGGATGCATGCGTGCTGCGTGGGCTCCTGAGAGAGTGTGAATAATGCGTTGTGCACATGTGCATGTTTGTGGGTGTGGGCGTGAGAGTGTGAAAGCACGTTTGTGTGCACATGTATGTTTATGTGAGTGTGTGAGCACATGTGTGTAAAGTCATGTGTCTTGAGTGGGAGGGTGTAGGACGGAGCCCTGAGAACAGCAGCTGCGTTCATTCATTCCAGAAGCCGTCACAGCCCACGGGACAGTGCTGTGGCTTGCTGTCTGTGGAGGTTCTGAGCACAGCTTCATACGGCTAGGCTGCTCAGAGTTTTCTCTCTGCACCCTGCTAAGAGCCAGGGCAGCAGAGCCACCACCATCACTATGCCTGTTTTTTGCAGCAGAAGGAATGGCAGGATTCCTGGCTGGTGGCAGCAGAAAGCTGAGCTCAGTGGGCATGAGACAGAAAGGGGCTTTGCTAAAAGGCTACTGTGTCTGGTGACCCAGGGGATAAGGGAAGGAGACCATCACAACCCAACATGGGTGCTGGGAAGCAAATTCAGGGCTTCCAGAAGAGCAGTATGTACTCTTAATTGCTGAGCTATCTTTCCAGCTCTGGTAACATTCATCTGTGACAAAAAACTTCGATTTTGTGATCCACAGTAGTGTGTTGTGTTGTGTGTGTGTTTGTGTGTTGCTTTTTAAAGATTTGTTTATTTTATGTATATGACTACACCACTGCTCTCTTCAGACTGACCAGAAGAGGGCAGCAGATCCCATTACAGATGGTTGTGAGCCACCATGTGGTTGCTGGAAATTGAACTCAGGACCTCTGGAAGTCTGTGCTCTTAACTTCGAGCCATCTCTCCATGCCCCATGTTGTGTTTTTAATTTGTGTGTGTGTGTGTGTGTGTGTGTGCACATGTATATGTATGATATGTGCAAGTTCATATGTGTGCATGTAAGTGTGTGTGCATGCCAGTGTGCACACGCCACAGCTCATATGTGCAGGTCAGAGGACAATCTCAAATGCTGGTCCTCACCTTGTTTGAAGCAGTCTCATTCAGTGCTGCTTAAACCAGATCTCTTGGCTTTGGAAGATTTGCTGGTCTCTGCCTCCCATCTTGCGAGAGGAGTTCTCGGATTGCACTGCAATGAGTCTAGCCTTTGCACAGGATCTGGGGGCTCGAACTCAAGCCCTCAGGAAGTGCACAGCAAGCACTTTACACAGGCAGTTCTACTGGGACTCAGTTTTGTTGCGATGGTCCACACATTAAGGGGCAGCTGGCCAAGCAGAGGTTCAAAGAAGCAGTACATACCACCCTTGCAATGTACCACAGGGTCCCAGAGCACGAGGGCATCTTGAGCTCCTTGGGGCAATGAGTGTGGGTCGGGGCACCTTGTCAATGACCAGAGCTTTGGGCTCAATGATGTCCTAGCATGCTGATAGCTTCATGGAGTTCCTATGAGTAACAGAACCAGGAAGGTCACAGATGAAGACACTCTTCCGATACACCAGGCATGTGGGTGTGTGCCTGTTAGTCTCCGAACTTGATAGGTTTAGAATCAGCCTGGAAACAAGCCTCTGGGCAGGGGGTGAGGGAGTTTCTAGACCAGGTTAGCTGAGGTGGGAAGGCAGAGCCACTGTAAATGGCACTGTGCCCTGGCTGGGGTCCTGACTGAGTAAAGAAGAGAAGGCAGCTTAAATATCAGCGTGCATGTTGGCTGTACTCACGTCACTTCTTCCAAGAGACGGGTTCTAGAGCTAGGCAAGCTGTGCTAGCCTAAGGACCTAAGGAAGGATCTCGCCTTGTCTGTCACACAGATAGCGTCGAGGTCATTTGGGTTACTAGCCACCTCCGGTCCCTATTGTGGGAGCTTGGGGGAGCCTCTGACTATACAGACAATGTAAGGGTCATTCGGGGAGCTCCTGACTGTAAGGGTCATTTCGGTTACTAGCCACCTCTGGTCCTGGTTCTAGAAGCTTGAGGACCTGGGTCACTGATCACGCAGATCGTCAGGCCTTTAGTCACCTCCAGTTCCCGGCTCTCTGGATGGAGGAACAGGCTTTACATCCATTCCTTTGAGAAGGCAATCCTGTGTGCTTAACTTTTGGTTTTCCTGGAGATCTATGGGCACAGGGACCTTCACGCGGTGCTCCTAACAACCCTCTCCTTTTTTGGGACAAGGTCTTCTAGTGAACCTCGAATTAGCAATTTGGTAAGACTGGCTGGTCAGCAAACTTTGGGAATCCTCCTGTCTCCACCTCCCCAGTGCTGAGATTATGGGCATGTGCCATCATACCTGGCAGGTACGATGAATGGTTCTGCTCTTCCAGAGGACTTGAGTTCAGTTCCCAGCACCTACATTGGGTGGCTCAAAACTATCTGCAACTCCAGCTCCAGTGGGGCTGAGGGCTCTGGGATCCATAGACATTTTCACTCAATGAGCACAACTCACACATGCGCGCGCGCGCGCGCACGCACACACACACACACACACACACACACACACACACACGCATAACTAAAAACAAGTCTTTGTAAAGCCAGGCAATGGTGGCAGAGGCAGGCAGATTTCTGAGTTTGAGGCCAGCCTGGTCTGCAGAGTGAGTTCAAGGACAGTCTGAGTTGAGTTTCGATGTAATATGCTTCTGTGAGCACCGAGGGCTGTACTACACCAGGAAACTGTTTTCTAAATTATACTGTGTTTAAATCTGTTGGGAACAAACTACCTGGCATCAGACTCCTGGCATCAGACTCTTTAGAAGGCTTGAAAGGTGCACAAGGCAGAGAGCTGATGTGTGGCCATCCTCAGAACGGCATTTTCTTCGGTGGAGGAACACAGCTACGGCGGGTCTCGTGACCATCAGCCTGGATCCAGATGCCCTGGGAGAAGCTTCTCTCTGGCCCACATCCCAGGAATCACTGTGTGAAAGAATCCTCATGCTTTTCTTATTTAGACTCAGAGAACCATGGAACCCATGCCATGTTCTATGTCGACTGATTTGGGGTCTTCTCCACAAAGAACTCAACTCTGTGATGAACTGCTCACCTAGCCTTGGCTTTTCTGGTTGCTGTTTTGAGCTTCTCTGCTCCAGAGATCTCTTTAAAGACTATTTTATTTTATACAGGTTTTAAATAGGGATTCATCATTGTATGACCTCAAACTCACGATCTTCCTGTCTCAGTCTTCGGAGTCCTTGAATTATAGGTGGCCATCAAACCAGACTTTCTTACTGCTGTTTTGTTTTGTTTTGTTTTGTTTTGTTTTGTTTTGTTTTGTTTTGTTTTTTGAGACAGGCTTTATCTATGTAGCCCTGACTGTCCTGGAACTCACGCTGTAGACCAGGCTGGCCTCGAACTCAGAAATCCGCCTGCCTCTGCCTCCCAAGTGCTGGGATTAAAGGCGTGCGCCACCACTGCCTGGCTTGAGACAGGTTTTATCTGTGTAGCCCTGACTGTCCTGGAACTCACTCTATAGCCCAGGCTGGCCTCAAACTCACAGAGATCTGCAAGCCTTTGCCTCCTAAGTGCTGGTATTAAAGGCATGAGCCACCGCCACTTAGCTTTCATACACTATTACAGTATTTTTTGATCATATTTCCATTCCCTCAACTCAATTTTATAGAGGACTAATGAGTTACAAATAATAGATAACATCATATTTCACCACCACCACCACTAAGCATCTACTTCTCTATGGGAAAGGGCTCAGAGGCAAGACAAAGCCGCTTTCTTCAACAGTGAGATTTTCCACTCTGGGTGCTGGGACTTTGGTGGGATGGATAGAAAGGGTCTTTCTGGCCGCTCACTAAAATTACTTTAGGCCTAAACCTGAGTTCTCTCTAATCTTAAACCTATTCTATCGGCAATGGCTACTCTCATCCCACCCAGGGTCTCCACCCCCACCCGGGAAATGTAGACATGTGGTCCCACAGATTAGAACACTTAGCCACAGCTGACTTAGTACCACCAACCCACAATTCAATTGCTGACCCACACTTTCAACAAAGGCTGCATACCTGCAGGCCGGACCCAGGCTGGGCTCCCTGAATCTACCCCACCCCCAGCAAAACACTGTACATCTGTCAGCTGGCTTTAGGGGTGATTCCACACCACATCTAAGAAAAGAGCTGCACACTGGCAGGTCGTGACCCTATCCACCACTCACACACACACACAGAGATCACAAGGGAAAGTCGCAGCTGGTCTCCACAGGATTGTTTTCTACCACAGACAGCATAGCAGGTCTGCAGGCAGCAGGGAAGCCAACGGCCTCTTTATAAAAGCATTCATTGCATAGGACAGGCTTAGCAAGGATGAAAAGTCACTCCTTTTTGTGTCCTTGCTGACACCAGACCATGGAGGTGTTGCCTGAACAAGGCTTGAGAAGGTTGGGTTAGGCTCAGGTAGCCCCACCTTGCTCTGCAGTGGCCTTACTGTATGGATCTTACTAAGTGGGTCTCCCCTTGAGGTTCCTCAGCAGTCAGGGCACCCCTCCCCAAATTGCAATCAAGGGAATCACAAGATCAACAAAAGGTGACCAATGGAATAAGGGCTGTGTGAGGCACACTTGGGACAAGTAAGACCCAGTATGTTGCCAGGGTCAGGAAGGGTCTTCAGTACCACGAATACATGCCAATGGCTCTGAGACTCTGAGTACCTCAGCAAGAACAGTGAAGCTTTTGTTCTGTGCAGAATCCACGTAGCATCCAACCCACCACAGTCACTGTGGCTGGGTACACGGCTCTGTGGCAGAGGAAGTATTCACACTGCCATGTACACATTCAAACTCCCATGCACACATGCATACTGCTGTGCACACATTCACACTGTGTACACGTTCACACTGCTGTGTGCACATTCACACTGTGTACACGTTCACACTGCTGTGTGCACATTCACACTGTGTACACGTTCACACTGCTGTGTGCACATTCACACTGTGTACACGTTCACACTGCTGTGTGCACATTCACACTGTGTACACGTTCACACTGTGTACACGTTCACACTGCCGTGCACACATTCACACCGCCACGCGCACATTCACACTGTGTACACGTTCACACTGTGTACACGTTCACACTGTGTACACACACTGCCGTGCGCACATTCACACTGTGTACACGTTCACACTGCCACGAGCACATTCACACTCTGTATAC
>CM052700.1:144858759-144880404 GCA_028551405.1 Uromys caudimaculatus
ACACTGCCACGCGCACATTCACACTGTGTACACCTTCACACTGCCACGCGCACATTCACACTGTGTACACGTTCACACTGTGTACACACACTGCCGTGCGCACATTCACACTGTGTACACGTTCACACTGCCACGCGCACATTCACACTGTGTACACGTTCACACTGCTGTGTGCACATTCACACTGTTTACACGTTCACACTGTGTACACGTTCACACTGTGTACACACACTGCCGTGCGCACATTCACACTGTGTACACGTTCACACTGCCACGCGCACATTCACACTGTGTACACGTTCACACTGCCATGAGCACATTCACACTGTATACACGTTCACACTGCTGTGCACACATTCACACTGTGTACACGTTCACACTGCTGTGCACACGTTCACACTGCTGTGCACACATTCACACTGTATACACGTTCACACTGTGTACACGTTCACACTGATGTGTGCACACTGTCACCACCTCATCCTAGCACTGTGTCTACTCCAGCTGCTATGATTTGAATGGAAAATGCCCCCAGTAGGGTCCTGTGCGGTCTCCAGTTGGTGACAGTTTTGGGAAGATTGTAGGATCTTTGGGACATATAAGACATAAAGCCCAGCTCTCAGATATGGGTCTCTGGAGCAAGCCTTGAAGAATATGCATCCCCGATCCTGGCTGGGGCTCCCAGTTACCTTCCCCATCAACAGACACTATGTAAAAAGCCACCACAGTCTGGCTACCATGATGGTCCATATCCTCTGAAACCATAAGTTCAAATTAACCTTCTAAAAGTTGCTTCTGTAGGTATTCTGACAGAAAAGTAGCTAACACATCAAAGAGAATTCTGTGGTTTATTATTATTGTTGTTGTTGTTTGTTGTAGCTCTGGCTGTTCTGGAACTCACTCTATAGACCAGGTTGGCTTTGAACTCATAGAGCTCCTCCTGCCTTCTGCCTCCTGAATGCTAGGATTAAAGGCCTTCATTTGCTCCCACACCCTGCCGTGGTTTATTTTTGGTCTCACAGTGGTGGGGCTAGAATTCAGAGCCTCACACAGGGTAGGCAAGTGCTCTGCCACTAGCTACACCCTCAGCTGGATTTTAAAAAATGTCTTGTCCCACAGGCTTTGGTTAAACTCTACCGAGGTTCTAGAGGGAAAAGGACACTTAGGGCCTAGTTCTGCTCTGAAGGCTTTCCAGCCAAGGAGTGGCCAAGGAGGACACAGCTGGAGATGGGGCAGAGGGAAGCCAGGAAAGGGAGGGGACAGAGACCATAGCATAGTCCTGTGTGGGCTGAGGAGCAGGGAGAGCCATGCCGTGGACATGGCTAGGCCTCAGAATGGGCTTCAAAGGGAAAGTTTTCCCCTGTGGTCTGACCAGGCCTGATAAACGATACCTGCTGATCCCTGATCAGCAAGGGGTCTGAGGAACAAGGAGATGGCTCTAAAAAGCCCCAGTTTTCCAAACCGCAGAGTGGAGACAGAAATAGGAGAAGCACGTACCACACTAAAGGCCCTCTCCTCTTCAGTCCATCGACCCCCTGGATGGACTTCAGATAAACTGCACAACTGCCCGCAGGCTCTGCAGTGGGAAGCTTGTTTTTCTTCTTTCTGACCAAAAGCAGATTTTACTGACAGATTAGCAAGCAGGGGGCTGGGGTGACAGGGAGGTCACCCAGGAGTGCAAAGCTGTGTGGAGCACTGAATCACCCTAATGAGGTGCCTCTGTTCCTGGATGCTGGGAGAGAGGCAAATACAAGAGGAGTCTTTACAACTAGCTTCCACAAGGCAGGCCAGTGGTCCCATCTGGCTTCCAGGAGGAAGCCCTTCCCCCACAAGGGCAGGCTATTATCCCCCTGAACACCTGTGGACACTGAGGCACAGGACATCGAAGTGGAAACTTCTAGTTCTTTGGAAAGTCAGTTATGCCAAATGATGCTTTGCTGGGGCACACAGGTGAAAGGATGTCTTGCTAAAGCAAACACACGAAAGACTGTTTTCCTGAAGCAGACACAGGTGAAAGGATGTTTGGATCTAGCGAACACGTGAAAGAACGCTTGATGAAGAAGTATAAATATGACCTCACAGAGCGTGGGAGATGAGCACTGAGCCTTGGTTTGGTTTGCTCTGCCTCACTATTCTTCACTAACGACATGCACGTATTAGTTCACCTTACATGGTGTTGTTGTTGTTGAGCTCAACTGTGGTAACTCTGCCATTGAGAGAAACTCACCCAAGAACTGCTTGTGAGGTTCCTGCAGCAGCTTGCCACTTCTGTGGCCCTGGTGGTTTCTTCAGGATTGAACTACAGCTGCCTGGTGTCTGCTTGCTGAAAGGACGGGCCTGTAGCTGCTGGTTCGTGCCTGGTGTCTGCCTGCCTAGAGGACTGCTCTGCAGCTGCTGAGTCGTATTTGGTGTTTGCTATGGGACAGAACTGCTGCCCAAGAAGATCAAGCTCGCCCCCAAAGAACCATTGCTGAGCAGGTCCACTTCCCCCACATCCTAATAACTTTTCTCTTTCACTTCCTCTGCTGGGTGGTGGGCTAGAGGAGAGGTTGAACCCTAAATAAAGTAGGTTGCAAAAGATGTATGCCTACAGGGTATGTCTGAGTGAGAATCCTGCTGTAACCCAGCCCTCCCTGCTTCCCTCCAGTGCATGGCTGCTGACTGACACACACCATAAAGCACATCATTTCACTCTGGGGACACAGCTCCATGGGTATATACAAACGGCGATGCTGCAATTGTCCCCTCTCATAGGTCATTTGGCTTTTTTAGTTGTGTGTGGTGTTTGGGTTTTTTAGACAGGGTCTCACTTCTGGCTGGCCTGGAACTTGCTATGTAGATCAAGTTGGCCTTGAACTTGCAGTGATCTACCTGCCTCTGCTTAGGATTGCGGGCCTGCATCATCACAGCTGGCTTGCGCTTTTACATAGGTACAGTGCATGTAACAGATAGGACTGCATTTATTTCACAGAGTAAGAGCAGGGCCTTTGATTCTCTCCCAAGTTCAAGTCAAAAATATGCAAATGTGTGGTTCACTGTAGGGGCAAAGGGTCTGAATCCTGCTCACCACGAGATCCTAAGCAAGTTACATAACTGTCTGAGCCTAACCACCTCATTTGTCCAGGACTGGTAAGCAGCACTAGCATTACTGTGTATTTCAAGTAAAACTGCATGAATTCTATCTACCGCATATTAAATCGGTGCCCAATAAACACTTGTAGTAATACTATTCACAATAAGCAAAAGAGTGTGAGACCCTTAGCCAGGGCCAGCTGGATTCTGCCCTTCTCTGACGAGTTGGGAGGAGGGGGTGGATGGTTGTGGATAGGAACAAAGAAAGGACAGGGCCCTGACCTCCTCCAGGAAGGCCTTACTGGCAGATGCGCTCACCCATGGAGGCAAGCTGGCTGCAACTCTCCCACAGACAGGTCTGCTCCTGTTCCAGAGAAGTCAAACACTCAGGGTTGACTCTAAACAAACTCCCTTCCTGGAGGCCTAGTACACACCTTCCCCCCCACATCCCCCAACAGAAGGATGCCCTTGCCAGACCTCCTGTCCTGCCAGCTCCAGATCCTCTGTACAACGCAGACAGCACAGCCCACTTGCACTGGAGCAAGGTATTTGTCTCATGGCTTGTTTTCTATCAGTTTCTTTGGGTCCTTGGCCTGAGACTCATGGGGATGGAAGGTCTGCTTGGGGAGCTCTCAGTTCACTGAGCTTTAGTGGCTTCTCAGTGTTATGGAGTCGGAGTCAGCAAGCCCTGGGGACTCATATGGTGGAAAATGTGCTTGTATTCTCTACCCAGAGACCTAGAACAATCGTCTACTGTCCAGGGCCCCCCAGTACATTTCTTGGAGTCACTCATCTTTGCTCCCTGCCCAGCTCCTGGTGACAGCATCACCTGTGTGAACTGAGTGATCTTTAATGATATTATTTTTCTCATTTCTTTCGGTGTAGGAAGGTAGAGATGGAAATGAGGCAGTAGAAGTAGGAGACACTGATCATGAGGGCCTGGGCCTGTAGGCAGGGGCAGGGAAATACCTGGGTTGCCATCTCATCTGGAAAACCTTCAAGGAGCCTTTCCCCTCTCACTGGGGAACAAGGTTGAACAGCATTGGCATTTGGGGAAGTGGACCCTCTTATCAGAAACCCCACTCAGGAGTCTCCCTGAGCAGGCTCCTCTGGTCTTCCATTCCTGGGAGCATGTTCTCATTCCTGGGAACACGTTCTCCAGATTTACGCCCAGCCTCAAGGCGGACCTAATGTCTTGGAGAGGATCCGACGACAGGGAAGCTCTTTATATTGGCACCTGGAGCCGCGCGAAGGCGGAGACTGCGTGATATCCTGCAGGGACAGTCCTTGTCTAGTACCTCTGGACCCTTATAGCTTCTTCCAGGTCTCCATTCCTCCTATTCCTGGGGCCTGACTCCGCCCCCCTCGTTCACCTGGCCCCTCCCTCCCAGATCAGCCCCAACAATTCCTCTTAGCTACGCCCTTCCCTGGTCCTCCTCCCCCCGCCCCCACAGCTCACCCCTCTTTTCTCCGGCCTCCGCCCTCCTCG
Organism: Uromys caudimaculatus; assembly: GCA_028551405.1. Taxonomy (NCBI): domain Eukaryota; kingdom Metazoa; phylum Chordata; class Mammalia; order Rodentia; family Muridae; genus Uromys; species Uromys caudimaculatus. The sequence goes on from CM052700.1 coordinate 144,863,321, forward strand.
TCGCCCCCACTACTTCCCAGCAATCCCCGGCACTGTCCTTCCTCTTCTCCCCCACCCCGCCCTTCACTCCCCTTTCCCATCCCTGTTTTTCACACCCCCCCCCAACCCCAACACCTCGCCCCTCCTCTCGGGCGTGGCCCCGTGGCAGGAGAAAACACTCTGCCTGATTCTGCTCGCCGGCGCCCCCGTGTGGCCCTGGGCCCCGAGGCGGCGGCCGCTCTGGCTAGGCTTTGAGAGCGGAGGGAGTTGGCTTCCTTGCTCCGCCAGACGTCCCCCTGCCGGGTTGGGGTCCCCAGCCGGTGAGGGGCCTAGAAAGCACTCCGAGGCCCTCCAGCACTCCGCTTTCTGGATCTTTATTGCCTCTGTGGGTCGCACGTACCCAGTTGGGACTAGAAGAAGTTGAGCACCCGGCGGAGCGACTGCACGCGTGCGCTGTGGGCCTCCCAGTCGGAGAAGCTGCGGAAGTCGCCTCTCTCCACCACGTACATGCGGCCGCGGTAGTTGGGCTCCTCATAGAGGACCCACCTGAAGGCCAGAGGAAGAGCGGGTCACCGGGAGGGAACCACGCGAGTACGCCTTCCCGGCCCCGCCCCTCGGTCCTAGCTCCTCACTGCCTTGAGTGACAGTGCCCGATTCGGGCTTGGTGCTGGGTTTCGACAAGATGGAGACTGCCCAGTAATTGACCATCCTATGACAAGGGCGAGAGCGACTCGGGGGGTGCTTTCTGTCTAGTCAACCACCAAAGGCCATTTGCACCGCTCATGACAGGACGCCTGACACAAAGTGGGGATCATTCCCACTGTGTATCTACTCAGCCAACAGCCCTGGCGGCGCCTGTGCTCCAGTGCAAGTGGACGGTGCTGTCTGCGTTGTACAGAGCATCTGGAGCCGGCAGGACAGGAGGTCTGGCAAGGGCACCCTTCTGTTGGGGGATGTGGGGGAAAGGTGTGCACCAGGCCTCTGGTCCTTTACAACCCAGCAGGCTAGGGAATCAGGAAGATTAATGGGGAAGATCAGGTGGATGGTCTCTTCTGGGAACAAGCGTAAGAAAGAGATTCTCAACAAGTGTAGCGATGTAAATGTGGGCCCAGGAAGAGTCGTCACGTGAACCCTCTTAACTTGGAGGTCAGATTTGGAGGCTGTCCTAGGGAAGCTATAGAAAGTTGGGGAGGAGCCTCCAGGCCTGCTTGCACCAGAGAACTGGAACCACCGTGGTCATGGGCTGTCTGCACTTCAGTCTGTAGAAAACAGCCTCTCTCTGGGCATGGGAGCGGTCTTAGGAAGGAGTTCTCAGCATACTCAGATCTCTGAGATTCCTGAGATCCAGGACACTGGTCTACTCTGACCTCTCTTCTCAGGGACCTCCCTCCCACAGTGTGTCTCGGCAGTTCTTGCTCACTGGTCCCAAAGCACTCGAGTTCTCTTCCCAGGGAATGTATTTGGCCTTTTTGCTTGCAGATGAACTCAGAGGAGAGAGACCACTAAAGGCCACATAGCCACTCCAAGTCATCATAGGCCACTCCCTTCCAAATCCTGACCCCTGACGTGGTAAAGGGCATAGTCTGACAGTAGGAGGATCAGGGCTTGGAAACTAAGGAGGCGGAGTGTCATGCTGGAGATCGGAGCAGATCACTTCCTCACAAACACAGCCTCCCACCACATAGCTGCAGTCTCCAAGAGAGTGAGCCGGTCTGACCCTATTCTGTAATGCCCAGAGGCACCTTGGAGCTCGTGTAGACATTAGCCGGGCAGTGGTGGCGCAAGCCTTTAATCTCAGCACTGGGGAGGCAGAGGCAGGTGGATTTCTGAGTTCAAGGCCAGCTGGTCTACAGAGTGAGTTCCAGGACAGCCAGGGCTACACAGAGAAACCCTGTCTCGAAAAAAACAAACAAACAAACAAACAAAACTCAACCAAACAAAAGACATTCCAAAAGGAAGAGGGACCTGGCTGGCATGACAGCTAATCCTATGGCTCCCCACTCACCTAGCTGCAACTTCCGGAGGATAGCCACAGAGAAAGGGGTGGCTGGAGAGGCGGCTTAGCGGAGAAGAGCACTGGCTGCTCCTCCAGGGCCAGGTTCAGTTCTCAGCACCCACACTGCAGCTCACAACTGTCTGTAACTCCAGGTCCAGGAAATTCAATGCCCCCTTCTGACTCACCAGGCATGCGTGTGATGCACAGACATGCATGCAGGCAAAACAAATGTATGACATAAAAACCATTTTTAAAATTTAGAAAAGGGGCTAGAAAGATGTCTCAGTGGTTAAGAGCACTGACTGCTCTGCCAGAGGTCCTGAGTTCAATTCCCAGCAACCACATGGTGGCTCACAACCATCTGTAATGGGATCTGATGCCCTCTTTGGGTATGTCTGAAGACAGCTGCAGTGTACTCATATACATTAAATAAATATTTTTTAAAAATTTGGAAAAGGGGAGCACTCAGTCTGTTGGAATGTTGGGAAATGTCCCTGCTTTTCCTGACATGCCTTCTAGGACACAGGTATGAGGGATGGTTCACTCCTGAGCTGGCATGGAACCCACAAGAACGATCTTGGCACAGGGGAGGAGGCTAAGTAGTCCTGCTTTTACCCCTGCCAGATCCCAGAAAGGGCTCCTGGGACCCAAGACATCACCATCTGGGAAGCTGCTTCTGGACAAAGTTTATATCATGTAAGAGTTAAGGTCATCAAACTCTGGATCCACACACAGAGGCCCACCATCTTGACCTCCACATCCTGACCACTGAGCCTGGCTCCTCCCAGGAAAGTGGAGATTAAAGATCATACGCTCCTCCACTCAGTGTCCACTCCCTCCCCCAGGTTCCCCAGGGTTGCTAGGATTATGTCTTGGGTCTTAGGACACCTCCCATACAGAAGTGTGTGTGTGCCTCTGGCCTCATGAGACACAATGTAGCCTGTGAACTTCTCAGGCATATTGTTTTGGACTCCTACCCCTGGACTCTCGGGTATCTTCAGCTTGGGGGGGGGGGGGGAGGAGTCAGGTAAGCCAGGGTTCTGTTTTGAGCACACTTTGTCTCCCTCCACCCCTCCCTTGACCCACTCCCTGGAGGGTCCTGATCTCGAACCTCAGAAATATAGAGGTACACTTCCACAGGAACCAAATCCCTACACCAACCCTGTGAGGGAAGCTGGGATCCTGTGGGCTCTCCTGCTGGGGCAGAGGTTGAAGGGTACCCAGCTCTAGAGTGGAAGGGGCTCCCCTAGGCTGCAGTCCCAGCGGGACCTCTGCTGTGGAAAGAAAGGCTCTCCGAGTTAACTGCCACCTCAGTTTGTGCTTCTAGAAAACAGGGGGGGGGGTGTCTCCAGAATGGGTGGGGCAGGGGGAAAAGAGTGCTCAGTGTTTTGCCCCGTCTGTGTGTGCACAGGCAGATCGCTCAGGCAAGGGCAGGAGCAAACCCAGGTGAGGTGCCCATCTGTGTGTGCACAGGCAGATCGCTCAGGCAAGGGCAGGAGGAAACCCAGGTGAGGTGCCCCATCTGTGTGTGCACAGGCAGATCGCTCAGGCGAGGGCAGGAGGAAACCCAGGTGAGGTGCACCTGCATGTGTACAATGGACGGGTGCAAGAAGGTGCCCCACAAGGCAAGCACTGGGTCTGACTGCTCTTGGACTAGAGCAGACAGGCAGACTTCCCAGACACTCGTGTCCATCCTGTGAGAGGTCCTTTAGGCTCATCTCTCCAACAAGCTGGTGTGGGCCGTAAGCCACCAGGCAGAGAGGTCTGGGTCCAGGGTCATCTGAGCTGGGAAGATGGACCCTCTCTGAGTAGGTGAAGCAGCTGTAAAAGTTTGTACCGTAGGAAGCCGGGGTTCTCTTGAGTCACCCACAGAGTTTGATGCCTACCCACCCTACCCAGCCTGTCGGGCAGCCCCAGCTGTACTCACGCTCCGTCCCCATACACCTTGATGGCGTTGACACAGCTCTTGGCCCAGCCCCGGCTCTGCAGGAAGGGGCAATCTTCCACAAACTCCAGGCACTGGCCTGTGAAGTTGCAGCCCTCGAAGATGTCTATGCGGAAATGTTCTCCATGCTCCAGGACAGGTGGGGAAGGAAAAGGAATACTCCGAGTCTCTCCTCCCCATGCATGGGTGGAAAGGTATGTGGAATACTCCCAGCCCGGGGCTGGACTGGGGAAACAGTGAGTTTTCCCCATCCCAACACACACAGGCACACACGTACACACACACACACACACATTCGCACACACATATACACATATACACACACGCACACATATGCACATACACACACACACACGCATGCACACGCGCACGCACACTGGTTTTCTTCTATGAGATGTGGTGGGAGAAAGGCTTCTATTACTCTAATAACCTTCTAAGCCACTGAACTGATCAAATCTCCACTTTTTACAACTAAGGAGCCAAGGTCCAGTGAGGGCAAGGCTGCCTAACCAGCACACTAACCAGAGCTGGGGGGGTCACTGGCTCCCCTCAGGCATTCCACTTAGGGGGCTCACGTCCCAGCTTTGACTTCTCCACCCTCAGCTTCAGGCCACAGGCAGGACTCCAGATGATAATATTTTAAAAGTGTAATAGAAGCCTTTATGAAAACACTAAGCCAAGACATCTAAAACAATGCCTCTCATTTGTAGAGGTCTCTACTGGCTTCAACTCCATAATTCACTAGCACCAGTACATACAGCTCCCGGTGTGATCCAGAGGACAGAGGGGCCCTCCCCACTGGCCAGATGCCTGTGAAGCCCGGGATGGCTCTGACAAGAACAGTCTTCAGAAGATGTCTTGTATATTTTTCATAAAACAACATTATGCAGGATCCAGAGCCAACCATTCCACCACCTCTCTCCAAATGCCTACATCCTGGCAGAGATGCTAGGAAAGCATTCTTTCAATCAAACCTGCCAGGGCCCAGCTGATTCTGTAACTGATGTAGAAAAGAAAGGAGGCTCCATACAGAGTGGCGCCTATCCAGACTCCTCAGATGTTAGCCAAAGTCCCAGTGAGGCATCCAGGATGCCCTGGCAGATAGACACACTGATGAGAGCTGCCCACACTGGTCTCGAACCACCCATTTCCCACCTGAAGGACAACACTTGGAGCAGGTCTCAGACCTGTGACCTTAGGAGCCCTCTTTCCTCAAATCTCACCCTGTACTGGTTTACACAAGCTGAACTTACCACAGAGAAAGGAGTTTCAGTTGAGAAAATGCCTCCATGAGATCCAGCAGTAAGGCATTTTCTCAATTAGTGATCAAGGGGGGAGGGCCCCTTGTGAGTGGTGCCATCTGTGGGCTGGTAGTCTTGGGCTCTATAAGAAAGCAGGCTGAGCAAGCCAGGAGAAGCAAGCCGGTAAGGAACATCCCTCCATGGCCTCTGCATCAGCTCCTGCTTCCTGACCTGCTTGAGTTCCAGTCCTGACTTCCTCTGGTGATGAACAGCAGTGTGGAAGTGTAAGCTCAATAAACCCTTTCCTCCCCAACTTGCTTCTTGGTCATGATGTTTGTGCAAGAATAGAAACCCTGACTAAGATACACCCTAAGGAGACCCAACAGAAACTAGACAGAAAGGGTCTTTATACGGGGGTGGGGGTAAGTACCCTTCATTTGCTCTCCCTGCACACACCGGGCCACAGCTGTGAGATACAGCCGACTGTGCAGCTCAAGAGTGCTGCCCCCAGATTCCTTACTGGGACCCTGGGCATGTCGGCCTCCTCCACGGTCCACTCCAAGTTCAGAGTGTTGAAGGCCAGCATAATGCTGCAAGGAAACCTGCCTGGGTCCATGTTCATGCTCAAAGCAGCCTGTGTGTGTGTGTGTGTGTGTGTGTGTGTGTATGTGTCTGTGTGTGTCTGTGTGTGTGTCTGTGTCTGTGTGTGTCTGTGTGTGTGTGTGTGTGTGTGTGTCTGTGTGTCTGTGTGTGTCTGTGTGTGTGTGTCTCTGTCTGTGTGTGTATGTGTGTCTATGTCTGTGTGTGTGTCTGTGTGTGTCTGTGTGTGTGTGTGTCTGTGTGTGTCTGTGTGTGTGTGTGTCTTTGTGTGTGTGTGTGTGTGTGTGTCTTTGTGTGTATCTGTGTGTTCATGTTCATGGGAGTACACCCAGGCACACGTGTGAGCATGTGTATGTGTGGAAGTCCGAGGGCAATACTGGGTGTATTCCTCAATCTCCACCTTACTAAAATGTTTTTGTTATACTGTCACATGTACATGTGTGTGTAGAGATCAGACAATATTAGAGTCTGCTCTCTCTTCCGCCTTTACATGCCTTTTAGGAATTGAACTCTAGCCTGTACACCGTATCCACTATGTCTTTGTTTGTTTGTTTGTTTGTTTATAGAAAGAGGCTCTCACTAAACCTAAAGCTTCTCAATTTGGCTAGAGTAATGGTCAGCAGACCCCCAGAGATTCTTCTGTGTGTGATGCTGGGATTACAGGTGAGCTGTCACATCTGCTGTGTGTGTGGTGTTGGGGTTACAGGTGAACTGTCACATCTGTGTGTACCGTGCTGGGGTTACAGGTGAGTTCTCACATCTGTGTGTGGTGCTGGGGTTACAGGTGAGCTCTCACATCTGTGTGTGGTGCTGGGGTTACAGGTGAGCTGTCACATCTGTATGTGCAGTGTTGGGGTTACAGGTGAGCTGTCACATCTGTGTGTGGTGCTGGGGTTACAGGTGAGCTGTCACATCTGTGTGTGGTGCTGGGGTTACAGGTGAGCTCTCACATCTGCTGTGTGGTGCTGGGGTTCTGAACTCAGGTTCTCATGTCTGTGCAGCAGACTTAAAACAGAGCCATCTTCCCAGCCCTTAGTTTTACTTTTGATGAGGGCGTCCCTATTCAGTGACAATCCGAACGTATTTCCAGTCTTTGAAATTTAGCTACATGCTTGGCTCAGAAACCTAAAAGGTTTCCTTGGCATCTCCCAGGGGCTCTGTGTTCTATCTCTGACCCATCTTGCTCTTCCCAGCATTTCATGTTCATGCCAGGGTGAATCTGGACAGGATTCTCTTAATTTTAAAGGTTTTATTGTTGGGAGATGCCCTTACGTCTAATTAAGCACCCATGTGACCCTTCCACTACTTGAGCTGCTGGTTCCTAACCCTAGGTGGAGTGACTCACTCACCATGCCCACAGGCCGACAGGAGCCCATGTGGTCATTGTGGCCATTCCAGCGGAAGAATTCAGGGTAGTCCCCATGCTCCAGAATGAACTGCTGGCCTCGGAAGTCAGGGTGATCAAAGCAGACCCAGGCTCCACTCTCTACACGGATGGAGTTCACTCGGTTCATAAAGCCTCGGTCCTGGAAGTTGTCACAGTCCCCAAATACCTCCAGCTTCCGCCCTGTGAAGTGCTTGCCCTCGTAGAGAGTGATCTGGAAAGGCCAGCTGAGAGGTCAGGGGCAGGCATTCTCTCCATCTGGACCCCAACATCCATAATGGTACCCAGACTTCCATTCTTCCCGTCACAGTAGATGCCTGACACTATTTGCTGATGGGGCAGAGAGTGAGCAGTCGCCAGCTGGCTGGTGTCAACCTCACTGGGCTCACACTGGACAGACACATTGCCCAGCTCTCTGGGGACAGGGGTTGTCAAGGGGGCCAGAGTAGGGCGACTAGGAGAGGGCTAAATGTCACTTACCTCCTTGTCTTCTCTATTCCATCCACCCACCCTTTTTTTGAGATAGGGTTTTTTTGCTGGTCTTTGTTTTTGGTTGTTTTTTCAAGACAGGGTTTCTCTGCATAGCCCTGGCTGTCTTAGACCTTGTTCTGGAAACCAGATTGGCCCCAAACTTAGAGATCCACCTGCCTCTGCCTCCTGAGTCCTGGGATTAAAGGCGTGCATCACCACTGCCGGGTTTTAAGACAAGATCTTAGTTATCCCACATTGGCCTTGAATTTATCCATAGCTAGGAATGACCTTGAACTTCTGATCCTTCTGCCTCTATTTCCTCAAAGCTGAGACTACAGCCAAGCAGTGCTGTGCCTGGTTTATTCAGTGTTGGGATTAAACCCCATGGCTTTGTGCATTTAGAGAAGCATCCAGCAACTGAGCTGTATTCTCAGATCTTTAGCTTACTCTTGCACACTCCTTTGAGTAAGAGGCAGGTGTCAGATTTAGACTTTTATGAAGCCCTTGGCAGTAATACTGGGAGGTTGTCATTGTCCCAAAGTAAACAGGTAAGGCAACCAGAGCCTGCAAATTCCCTTCCCATCACATTGCAATCCCTCAACAACTCTCAGAAGGACTCTGAAGGAATACAGTCATAGCACCCAGAAACTGCAGTCACTTCTGTTTCCACCCGCTCCAAAGGAATACAGTGGCACTGTCCTTCCCTGCCCCTTGGCATCGTTGATTTCCTGCTCTGTCATTCTGGTGCTGTTTGTTACTGAAGCACACCCCAGCCCATACCGACAAATTAATGGTGCCCACCACTAAAGCACTTGCTAGGAGCCTCTGAAGGCCAAAGAGTTTTGGATACTTCAGAAGGGAAGGGATAGCCATAGTGTTGGGTGCCCTCCTTGCATAAGGCAAGTTGGCTAAGGGCCTCTAGAACACTCTGGAAGATCTCAGCATTCAAAGGATTTGGAGGTTCCCTCCAATTTCCACATACTTCAGAGAAACAGCCTCAAGTCACGTGGGGAAAGATCTTGGAGGGTGGGGGCCATAGGCCACATTTAGACCATCCAGCCTGTACTGAGGAAGGGTGAAGAGACTGCAGGAGATACTGGATCATGTTGTCTACCAGAGATTCTCCACTCTAAGCCAGAAACACAGGGGCCTTTCCAAGCGCCTCCTGACTTGGGAATCCCTTAAGAGAGGTTTTGGGAAGAGGGTGACCTTCCTACCTATATACTCGAGACAAGCCCTCAGCCAACAGAGGGAGGTTGCCCCACCTCGATAAGAAACGAAGGAAGTTTTGCTTGACTTTGTCATACCCGATCAGCCTGGATTAGTCTGTACCCTCCCCACAAACGTGGTTCCCCGAAGCTGCTGGCGCACTTACCTTTCCGGAGCGTTGCGCCATGGTGTGTCGCTGGCCGCCGCGGGGGACCCAGTATATACTCTGTGGCGCCTGCTGGCTCAGCGCCGCCAGGGACAAAAGATTTGCTTGGCCTGGCACCCGCGCGTTAGTGCGGTCGGGCGTGCTAAGCCGGCGCAGTGACCCACCCGCCGCCCCTGTGTTACATACAAGTGACCAAGTCCTCAGTGCCTCTTGATCTGATCCCTCCTGCCCAGGCCTTTGCTGCCCCGCTGAGTCAGGGCCTTAGAACCCCGGCTTGGGAGGGTCCTTTCAACCTCTTGTTTTGCCCCACCTCCGTGAGAGCTGTGGCCTCCCAGACTCTGTCTGCTCTGGCGCTCACTTATGAAGATCCCAAGTGACACCTGCCTTGACCCCTGCTGCCTGCCGTAGGGGACCTACAGTACTTTGTGCGTCCAAGTGTTTCAGTATCTGAGCCCTAACTCTAGGCCACCCGGGATGCCAAGGATCTGATTATAGCTTCACACACTAAAGAGGTGTCAGAATCTGCCAGGCCCACAGGTACTTGGAGTCTATTGAAGCCTCAAGAGTAAGCACCACAAAGTGCTGGGCAGATGGGGACAGATTCCGAGGTCAGAGGAGATAGACTTTCCAGGGACCTGAACTCTGCACTCTGGGGACAGCTTGTGGGCTCTCTTACCAGCAGGGCACACCTCCTAGGACAGAGATGGGGTCTCAGGGAATTCTAGGGCAGAGAAGGACTCTTGAGTCTTTGCCATGGGAAGTTACTCAAGGCAAACTGTGACCTCCTCGACACTTTCTTCTGAGGATCTCCACTAGGTACAGCCCGTTGCCTTCACCAGCACCCACACTCCAAAGCACAGCAAATCCTGTTTGTCTTTATGAAGGCATAAAACTAAACCAACATTCTACCAATCTAGGAAAGGGCATGCGTGTGTGTGTCTGTCTGTCTGTCTGTCTGACTGTCTGTCTGTCTCAGGAAGACAGCCTCCCGTGTAGTCCTTGACCAATACCTTGTTAGGGAAAATAGGGTCTTTTGCTGCTGGCCTAGCAGCTTCTGGGAACTCTCCTGCCTCTGCCTCCTCTCTGGCGGTGGGGTTGCTGGGGTTACAGATGGCTCCATGTGGGTTTGGGGAACTGAATTCAGGTCCTCCTGCCTTCCTGATGTATCTGTCAGGGTTCTCTAGAAGGTAGAACATATACTCTTGGGGTACAGGAAGTCACCCCACAAATTACATGAATACCTATCTCAGTTAGACAGGGATGGCTTATTGAATGCACACCCTAAGACTGGGATTCAGCTACTCTGTTGCTCCATGGTTGCTGACATCAGAATCCAGTTCCTTGGCCTTCTAGTGTGTACCGAAGGCTAGTGTCTTTCTGGGCATCCTCCAGGCCTTCAGCAGTAGACTGGGGCCATAGCTCAGAATTTGGGGGCTGAGGCTATGACCCCGAACATCTTTCTCTGCCAGCCTATAAAGGCTAAAACTGCAAAAACCGCAATGAGCTCATACACAGGTGCAGGAAGTGCTGCCCAGTGGTTGGCTCTGACTCAATCCATTTTAGACATACCAGTTCATATTGACCTCTAATTTGATGGCCTACATAAAGCTTTGTGGTAGGACCCTTAATTTCTTAAGATTAACAAACCTCAGAACATACAGAACACAACAGGGTATGTGGTCAGCATGACCCTGTTCTGAGTCAAGTTATTTTTCTGTGTCAATGACTGGGAGGCATATTACAGCCACAATATGAAATAACTGGCAGGCATGGAACAAAATGGCTACAACTATACTGGGTGGGCCTCAACATATAACACAACACACACACACACACACACACACACACACACACACACACACACACTTATGTACACTGGAAGGCCAAGGAACGGGATTCTAATGTTGGCAGCTATGGGAACAACAGGGTAGCTGAATCTCAGAACAGTACAGATGAACTCATCAGCTAGACAAAGAGAAGCAGGCAAGGCAAAGCATGTCCCCTGACTTCATCATAGCTGGGCCACCACTGCAAGGGACCACCTGCGGGTGGGTGAACCTTCCTGTCTCAGTTAACGTAATCAAGAAAATCTCTCCCAGGCCTGCCCAGAGGCTTGTCTCCCGAGTGGTTTGAGATCCACAGTCAGTATTAACCACTAACTATCACACACAGCAAGATCTTTGTCCTGAGCCAGATCCCAAGCCTGGAAGTTTTATAGTACGCATTAACTCAGATGGTAGAGTTACTAATTTTCTTCTCCTTATAAATAAACCTGGGATTTGCAATTGGCAGTCAGATGATAGCTAAGGTTAGACCATTTCCAGTGACACCAGGGAGTAGAGTGCTGTCTTCTTCAATGTTTAGAGATGGGCCCGGTCAGTGAGACAAGGATCCTGGCTGGGGTAGACTGGTAAAAGGCTTATTAAACATATTTGCACTGGGACTATAGCTAGCTCAGGGGCAAAGCTCTTGCCCCATATGCACAAGGCCCTGGGTTTGATCCCCAGCACCGCCAATCTTCACGTACATCTGCACACATTTGAAAGACATGGGGGATAGAAAGAAAGCCTCTTAGAAAAGAGAAAATCCTTTTTAAAAAACAAATCTTATTTATTTATGTATTAGTATCTTATGTGCATGGGTATTTTGCCTGCATGAATGTCTGAGGGTGTAGTTCCCCTGGAGTTGGAGTTATAGATAGTTGTGAGCTGCCATGTAGATATCGGAATTGAATCTCTAGACTTTAATATTTTTTAATGCTTTCTTGGAGACAGAGTCTAACTGTGTAGCCCTGGCTGGCCTGGAATTCACTCTGTAGACCAGGCTGGCCTGGTACTGAGTCTTCCCTTCCTCTGCCTTCCAAGTGCTGGGATTAACGGGTGTGCCACTCCCTTCCTGGACAGTAATTTTAGAGCAATTCCAAGGTCCCAGCGACTGAGTGCAGAGGACAGAGAGCTGCCTAGTGCTCACCTGACCTGCCACCTCACCCCTGCCATAGTAACAAATGTTATATATCACTGTCACCCAGGCCTGACGTTTGTATCCAGGGTCATCTTTAGCATTACTTAATACAATATGTTGAAAGACCTCAGAACATGGCATCATCCCAGATATGTGGTTCCCGCCACATTCAGGCAAAGGTGGTGATGATGGTGGTGGTGATGATGGTGGCGGTGATGATGGGGGTGGTGATGATGGTGGCGGTGGTGGCAATGATGATGATTATGATGTTGTGGTTGTGATGATGGGGGTGGTGGCGGTGATAATGATGACAGTGATGGTTTGGATTTTTGAGGCAGAGTCTCTCTGATGTAGCCCTGGCTGTTCACAGAGCTCTGCCTGTTTCTTGAGTGCTGGGATTAAAGCATGCCCCACCGTGGTAGCCAGAGTAAGATTCTTTTTCAACATTTTAAAACTTAGCCAGGTGCTCGAGGGGCACACCCTTAATCCCAGCACTTGGGAGACAGAAACATGTGGATCTCTGAGTTTGAGGCTAGCCTGGTCTACATAGTGAGTTTCAGGACAGCCAGGGCTACACGGAGAAACCCTGTCTGGAAAACTTTTTTTTAAACTTAGTTTTCTCTACATGGGTGTTTTGCTTGCATGTCTGCCTGCCTGTGCATTCCATGTATGCTTGGTGCCTACAGAACCTAGAAGATGGTGTCAGTTCCCCTGGAACTGCAGGCACAGCTGTGAGTGGCCATGTGAATGTGGGAATTGAGCCTGGGTCCTCTGGAACAGCAGCCAGAGCCCTTAACCCCGAAGCCATCTCTCCAGCCACGGCAGGAAAGGAGGATTCTCGACTTTACTGCAGAAAAGAATTTCAGGGTGAGCCAATATGGGGCAGAGCTGGAGCCTATTAGGAAGGAGTTTAACCACAGGGACCAGTATAAGAGAGGTGCTGGGGAGGCACACACGTCGGCGAAGGTGTGGCTTCTCAAGGCTCACATCTCAGTGTCTCAGCAGTAACTGCTAAGGTTCTTAAAAAGACCTATGACTTTGATCATATGTATGCTCACCGCATGCATGTGGGAGCCTGAGGAGGTCAGAAGGGGATGCTGGATCCCCTGGAACCTGAGTTACAGGCAGTTGTGAGTCACCCTGTGAGAGTGGGACCTGAACCCAGGTCCTCTAAAAGAGTAGGAAGCACTCTCAACCACTGAGCCAACTCTCCAGCCTCGTGTATACAGGTTCTTGTAGGCTTTGGAACACTGCTGAAAGAATTTCTTTTTTCTTTTGTTTGTTTTTGTTTTTGTTTTGGAGGCAGGGTTTCTCTGTGTAGCCCTGGCTGTCCTAGAACTCACTCTGTAGGCCAGCATGGCCTCAAACTCAGAGATCCGCCTGCCTCTGCTTCCCTGGTGCTGAGATTAAAGATGCGTGCCACCACTGCCTGGCTTCTTTTTTTTTTTTATCATTATTATTTAAAAAAGAGGATTTTAATGATGTGTATTTGTGCATGGGTTTGTGCAGGTGTGAGTGCAGTGCCCAAGGAGTCCAGAAGAGGGCGTCAGATCCTCTGGAGCTGGAGTTACAGGTGTTTGTGAGCCGCCGGCTATGCCAGCTCCTCTCCTCGGCAAGAGCAGCACGTGCTCTTAGTGGGTAGGAGCTCTGCTCAGTCAGAAAGGTTTCTAAGGATGCCTCGCCCCACCTCCTTCCCACCTTTACAGTAGGCGAGACTCTAGGGCAGCTCCTCCCCCATAGACTTTGTTTACGGTTGCAATCTAATAAGGGAAAGCGGTAGATCAGAAAGGTTGGCTGAGGTGTTAAGACACTGCCTTTTACTGTAAATGGCCGTTCTTGTAAGGTTCTTAGAACATTGCAGGTTTATAGCTGGGGAAGAGAAAGATACTAAATGGTGAGTCTTGAGGTAGTAATTGAGCTTCTGTAGGCCTTGGAATACAGGCAGGTTCACTGCTATCTTAGATCTCTCTCTCTCTCTCTCTCTCTCTCTCTCTCTCTCTCTCTCTCTCTCTCTCTCTCTCTCTCTGAAAGAAATGTGTCTCTGTCAGCAGCCTTCAGGAAATGTTAAAGGTGCTGGAATCTTGCTTCTCAGCTGGCAGGAGGCCTCCAGACTCCAGTCCTGACGGCCCCACTCCCTTCCTGTGGCCACACAATTTTCCGTTTCTCTCCTGCCTCATGCTATTGAAAATTAAAGACACATTCAAAGAAACCCAGCAGGGACCTGAGGATCACTGGATTCTGTTTCTTTTTTTTTTTTTTTTTTTTTTTTTGGTTTCAAGAGTTTTTTTTTTTTCAGTTCATTTCCATAAAAACGTAATATAAAAGGCAATGCCACCATCTTCCCCTCCTGGGGGTGTTCCATCACATTGGTGTAGGCTGCTTGCTCCGGTGATTCATAGCTCATCATGAGATCTGTGCAGGGCATGGTCACATAGATCTGTCCGTTTACTACAAAGTTTGTCTTTAACGTTGTCAGACTCTCTGGAGAGGAATTCAATAAGCTCATCCTCGTATTCCTCCACAATGCTCTCACACGCAAACTTGAGGGTGCCGCTGATACCTGAATCGATTCGGATACCCTGGAGGACTAGTTCACTGGACTCTCCGTTCCGGCCCACGACGCGAACATAGTTCTAGCGGTGGGTAGAAGGGTCAATCTGTTCCCCGTACTCCTTCATTCGGTCACATACCTACTCAAGCAACTCCGTGAGGTGGGCCTCTGAGCGGGCGTAAGGTACCTCCACAACTGACTGGCTGCCGTCTGGATTGATTCGGAAGGATCCCATCTGAATGGTCTTCTTGGGGTCCACACGGGCAATTTCCCACTCTAATTCATCTACCAGAGCCCTGCAAGCTCCACAGTGTAGATCCTGGCTCCTTCGAGCCCAGGCAGCTCCCAGCAGGACCCCCAAAAGCAGGGCCAGCCAACCCCAGCTTTTCATCGTTAGTGTAACAGGGTCGCTCCACCTCTGCTCCCACGGCCGCCGCCGTGGCCCAGGCACTGGAAAGCAGCCGGACTCTCACTTTGTTTTCCGTGGCTCCAAACCCTAGCAGCTGGCTGGGAAGAACAGGGCTGTCCCGGCTTCTCCAGAGAGCTCCGGTGCCCGCCAGGTTCAGAGTGGCCGTGACCGCCTGGCCCAGCCTCCCGCACTTAACTAGGCACCTCAGAGGAGATCTGAGGGTCCCGTTCGAGCCCCCACGAAACTGACCCTCTTATTAAAAGAAGGAGGCAGTTTCTGTGTAGGCGATTCAGTGCTTTTTGAGAACACTGGTTCTGAGTGTGTGTCCCAGGCTGGCCGAGGTCTCTCATCTTCCAGTCATGCCTCCTGGAGGCAAGAGAGCCTTGAGTGCATAGTCGTCCAAAGTGCAAGAAGACCCAGCACTTGATGGCTGAGGCAGGAAGATGAGAAGTCAAAGCTAGCCTGGGCTAGATACAGTAAGCATAGGGCCACATAGCAAAACTGCCTCAGCAAAGGACCTAAGTCAGGACGAGAACTCTGTACAGACCTTGTTAAGATGGCTCTTCTCTCTCAAGCCTCTGCACACCTTAGAAACGGTCAGTTTGTTTCTACGGGTCTCCCATGTCGGTAAAACATGTTTAATGTTTGCCTGAGTTAACGTGTGCTCATGAGGTGCCCCCAAAAGCCAGAAAGAGGAGCTGGAGAGATGGTTCAGAGATTAAGAGCACTGACCACTCTTCCAGAGGTCCTGAGTTCAATTCCCAGCAACCACATGGTGGCTCCCAACCATCTGTAATGGGATCCGATGCCCTCTTCTGGCCTGCAGTCATACATGTAGGCAGAACACTGTATACATAATAAACAAATAAATCTTAAAAAAAAAAAAAAAAAAAAAGCCAGAAAGAGGAAGGATGTTGTCATAGGGTTTCACTGCTGTGAACAGACACCATCTCTTATAAGGACAACATTTAACTGGGGCTGGCTTACACGTTCAGAGGGTCAGTCCATTATTATGAAGGCAGGAGCATGGCAGCATCCAGGCAGGCATGGAACAGAAGGAGCTGGGAGTTCTACATCTTCATCTGAAGACTGCTAGCAGAATACTGGCTTCCAGGCAGCTAGGATGAGGGTCTTAAGGCCCATACCCACAGTGCCACACCTACTCCAACAAGACCACACCTCCCAATAGTGCCACTCCCAGGGCCAAGCATAAACAACCCATCACAGATGTGGAAGTCCACCAGGCAGTGGTGGCGTACACCTTTAATCCCAGCACTTGGGAGGCAGAGGCAGGTGGATTTCTGAGTTCGAGGCCAACCTGGTCTACAGAGTGAGTTCCAGGACAGCCAGGGCTACACAGAGAAACCCTGTCTCAAAAAACCAAAACAAAAACAAACAAACAAACAAAAAAAACCAAAACCAAAAACCAAAAACAAACAAAAAAAACAAAAAACAGATGTGGAAGTCCCTGGGGCTAGAGTTACAGATGGTTGTGAGTCACTAGGTCCTCTGACAGCTCTTAACCACTGAGCCATCTCCACAGCCCTCCTATTATCCTGTTGTGTGAACTCACTGTCCCGAAGGCCAGCCTGAGAAGAACACAGGGTTTTGCTTCTGCTATTGAAGCATGGCACCCACTGTTGTGACATCAGTGTCAATATGTTTGGCTCTTCCTTGCCCCCTGGGGTTCCATCCACTGGTTGCTGCTACAGGACAGCCCCTAGAACTATTCATAATTTTCCTGTGCTCACAGTTTGCTTTTCTCACAATTCAGATAGGAATTGTAGCTAAGTTACCTTTCAGACTGGCTTTTTTTTTTTTTTTTTTCCTGAGACAGGGTCTCACGTAGCCTAGATTGCCGTCAAATAAGCTATGAAATGGAGGATGACCTTGAACTCCTGATCTTCCTGCCTCTACCACCAGAGTGTTAGATTACAGGTCTGGGCCAGCACACCAGACCACTGTGGCTTCTTTCACTAGGCAACATGCTTTAAGATTACCGTGTGGCAATATGTTTCCAAAAATCCTGCCCTACAAAGAATATTAAATGGTAAACGTCAACTCAACGAGGGAAACCACACTCTAGAAAACACAAGAAAGTAATCTTTCAACAAACTGAAAAGAAGATAGCCACACAAACCTAAAAGTAACATCAAAAATAACAGGAACCAA
>CM052700.1:144880904-144955927 GCA_028551405.1 Uromys caudimaculatus
AGAAAATGTGGTACATTTACACAATGGAATACTACTCAGCTATTAAAAACAATGATTTAATGAAATTTGCAGGCAAATGGATGGAACTTGAAAATATCATCCTGAGCGAGGTAACTCAGTCACAAAAGAACGAACATGGTATGTACTCACTGATAAGCGGATATTAGCCCAAAAGTTCAGAATGTCCAAGTTTCACTTAATAGTAACCGCTGGACTGAGAATGAAGTCCCAGATGGAGGGGTTGGAGAAAGGTCTGAAGGAGCTGAGGGAACTTGTAGCCCCATGGAGGGAGCAAGAGTGTCAATGGGCCTGAACCCCCCCTAGTCGTCCTGGAGTTCAGACCACCAACCAAAGAATACACATCTATTGACCCATGGTTCGGACTACATATGTGGCAGAGGATGACCTCGATGGCCATCAGGGAGAAAGGAGAGGCCCTTGGGCCTGAGGGTGCTAGAGGCCCCAGTAAAGGGGAATGTCAAGGTGGAAATATGGGGATGGGTGGGCGGGTAGGTGGGAGGAGGAATTCCCTCACAGAGGCGGGGAAGGGGAGGGGATAGGGGGTTTCCAAAGAGGAGACCCAGAAAAGGGGAAACATTGGAAATGTAAATAAAGTATCAAAAATAAATAAATTAATTAAAAAAAAAGAAAATTAAAAAAAAAAAAAAAAAAGATTACCGTGTGGGGCTGGGGAGATGGCTCAGTGGTTAAGAGCACAGACTGTTCCTAGCACCCACATCAGGCAGCTCACAACTGCCTGCAACTTCAGCTCCAGGTGATCGGATACCCCTCTGACCTCCGCCCATAAGTAATAATTAATATTTAAAAAACAAAATGGCATAAAAGAGATTATAGTGTCTTTTGGCTAAGTGGTGCGTTTCTTTTTAGCACTGAACAACATTCCGTTATCCGCCTGTGACATTGCTTCTTGATGCAGTTTGTGCTGCTGTAATACAAAACCTGAGTGTGGATAATTTAGTGATACAAAGAGCAGAGATTTGTGTGCGGGAGTTCAGGAAGTTCCTAGCAGGCGCAGGGCAGGACCGCAGCTTGGGCCTGGGTGCCTTGAGGAGCAAACCTGCAACTCAGCAGCGCAGCAGCAACCAGACAACGCCCTCTGAGTTAACTGAGGTCGAGCGGGAATGAAGAATGCAAAACACAAGGTTGCTCGCATGGGCTCAGGGCCCTCCGGTCTGGGGATCTGCCCCACGATCTTGAGGTCCCAGCCTGGGCATTCCACCCAGAGCCATCAGAGAGGGCATGCACAAATGAATGAACAAACATGAGCTGGCACTGGCAAGCCCTGGAGCCAGGATCAGGCTCTAGAAGGCCAGCCTGTTGGAGCTAGCTGGGAGAGATGCCAGCTACAATCAGCCACGTGTCCCCCAATCCCTGATCCGCCCTATCCTGGCGCAGGGAGATGAGCTTGAGTCTTTCTCCCAAGTTAGGGATCAGACATCTGCAGAAATGAACCTGTCAGGGGAGGAAAGTCTGGACTGCAGTCTTGGAGGACAGGGTTTGGGAAATGATGGGTGCTGAAGCCTGCCCCCTTGTGGTGACATCAGTAACTGAGACTACCACAGTCTGTTAGACCATCTGTCCCTCCTTTCCTCCATTCCCCTTTTCACTCTGTCTTTTTGAGACAGGTTCTCACCATGTAGCCCTAGGTGGCCTGGAACTCCTTATGTAGAACAGACCTGGTCGGCCTGAACAGTGGCTCTCAACCTTCCTAACCTTGCGACTCTTTAATACAGTTCCTCACGTTGTGGTGACCCCAACCATAAGTTTATTTTTGTGTCTACTTCATAACTACAATTTTGCTACTGTTATAAATTGCAATGTAAATATCTGTTTTCCAGTAGTCTTAGTCAGCCCCTTGAAAGGGTTGGTGGACTCCCAAAAGGGTTTTGACCCACAGGTTAAGGACCACTGAACGTGCGTTTTTGGGGGTGGGGGTCCTTGTTGATCACTTTTTATTTTTGTGTCTCTAAGGAATACATTTAGATGTCTTGGGCTTTAATTGGCACTTAAGACACAGATTTTGAAGTCAGCCTGAGAGTTGTTGTCAGATGAGGAAGTGTAAACAGATGCAGCAGAGAGAGCCGAGGAGGCCAGATCTAAAAGAAGGGTTTGAATGGATAAAGCTGTATCCTCCTCACCAGCAACTGGCTGGAGTGCTGAGAGCTATAATTAGCCACTGAGGCAGAGGCAGGAGTTATCCGTTCAAATCCTCCTTCCCCTGCTTGCTTGCTGTGTGACCTTAGGCATGGGGCTCTGTGCCGTGTTCTCCACACCCGTAAGGTGGAGCTGATAACCCACACCTCCCAGGATTGTTGAACAGATCATTAAGTGAGTGTACCTCAAGTCCTGGTTGGTGCCCAGCCACAGAGAACACTGTAGAAGCCTGAGGTGGTGGCAGGTGACTTTAATGCAGCTCGTGGGACACAGAGACTCTCCACAGGCTCCAGGTTCACTGAAAGACCTGGTCTCAAAAAAATAAGAACAATGAAGGAAGACACTTGATGTCAACTGCTGATCTTACACAAGAACACACAGGTAAACACAGATGCATGCGTGTGCGCGCATACCCACGCACCCACACCCACGCACACGTGACACGCACAAGAACACTTCATTCAATATGCTGGGTAACTTTCACTGGCATCCATGCCAAAACTGAAACTGCACCAATTAACACGAAGTTCCCATAACCCTTCCTGCAGTTCCCCCGCCCCATACTTTCATTTTTCTTCTTTTGCCTTTTGAGACAGAGTCTCTCTGCATGACGACAGTCCTGGCTGTTTTGGAACTTAATCTGTAGAGCAAGCTGGCCAGAGATCTGCCTGCCCCTGCCACCTTCTGAGTACTGGGATTACAGGCATGAGCCGCCATATCTACCTTCTTTCCCTCCCTCTCCCTCTCCCTCTCCCTCTCCCTCTCCCTCTCCCTCTCCCTCTCCCTCTCCCTCTCCCTCTCCCTCTCTCTCTCTCTCTCTCTCTCTCTCTCTCTCTCTCTCTCTCTCCTTCTTTCTTTCCTTCTTTCTTTCTCTCTTGATTTTCTAAAACAGGGTTTCTCTGTGTAGCCCTGACTGTCTTGGAACTCTCTCTGTAACCAGACTGACCTCAAATTAAAGAGATCTACTTCCCACAAAGGCGTGGGATTAAAGGCATAAATCACCACCACTAGACTTATGGCTGGTTTATTTCACAGAGGACACTACCTTCCAGATTAAGAGATATCCACAATTTCTCTTTTTGAAGACTGATTAGTATTCCACATATGTAGATATCACGTTCTTCTTACATGTCATGAGAAAAGCCAAGGCAGGAGTCGGAGGCAGAAAACCACAGAGGAATGCTACTTACTGGCTTGTTTACATGCTTGCTCACCTTCAGTTATCTTTCTTACAGCCCAGGCCCACCTGCCTAGGAATAGTAACACCCATAGTGGGCTGGACTATACCACATCTATTAGCCATCAAAAGAATATTCCATAGACATGCCTACAGGCTGAGAACAGTCCCTCAGTTGAGGACCCCTCTTCCAGGTGTATCAAGTTGACTAAGATGAACCATTGCAGGTGGCTCCCAGGTCTGATGTCCTGTGAAATGAGTCCTGTGTGAACATGAGAGTGTGGACCACCTCAGGGAGCCCTGTGAAACTGTGGAGCATCAAACAAGAGTAACGGTGAGTTTCCTCAGTTGAGAATTCTCTGTTTAGCTCTGTACCCCATTTTTTGGTAGGGTTATTTGGTTCTCTGGAGTCTAACTTCTTGAGTTCTTTGTATATATTGGATATTAGCCCTCTATCAGACTTAGGATTGGTAAAGATCTTTTCCCAATCTGTTGGTTGCCATTTTGTCCTATTGACAGTGTCCTTTACCTTACAGAAGCTTTGCAATTTCATGAGGTCCCATTTGTCTATTCTTGATCTTAGAGCATAAGCCATTGGTGTTCTGAACTTTTCCCCAGTGCCCATGTGTTCGAGACTTTTCCCCACTTTCTCTTCTATTAGATTCAGTGTATCTGGTTTTATGTGGAGGTCGTTGATCTACTTGGACTTGAGCTTTGTACAGGGAGATAGGAATGGATTAATTTGCATTCTTCTACTTGTTGATCGCCAGTTGAGCCAGCACCATTTGTTGAGAATGTTGTCTTGTTTCCACTGGATGGTTTTTGCTCCTTTGTCAAAGACCAAGTGATGTGTAGGTGTGTGGGTTCGTTCTGGGTCTTCAATTTATTCCAGAGGAATGGATACAGAAAATGTGGTACATTTACACAATGGAATACTACTCAGCTATTAAAAACAATGACTTCATGAAATTCGCAGGCAAATGGATGGAACTTGAAAATATCATCCTGAGTGAGGTCACAAAAGAACAGACACGGTATATACTCACTGATAAGCGAATATTAGTCCAAAAGTTCGGAATACCCAAGATTCAGTTCACAGCAACTGTTGGACTGAGTGTGGGGTTCCAGATGGAAGAGTTGGAGAAGGGACTGAAGGAACTGAGAGAGTTTGTAGCCCCATGGGGAGGGAGCAACAGTGTCAACTAGTCAGGCCCCCTGGTGCTCCTAGAGACTGGACCATATGGAGGGGCCCATGGTGCTGGCCACATATGTTGCAGAGGAGGGTCTTGTTGGCCATCAGTGGGAGGAGAGGCTCTTGGGTCTGAGAGTGTTAGATGCCCCAGTATAGGGGAATGCCAGGGAGGGAAGACGGGAGTGGGTGGGAGGGAGGGTGGGGGAATACCCTCATAGAGGCAGGGAGAGGGGGAATGGGATAGGGGGTTTCCAAAGGGGAGACCTGGAAACGGGAAAACGTTTGAAATGTAAATAAAGTATTAAATATATATATATATATATATATATATATATATATATATATATATATTTAAAAAAATAAAACTATTCAAGATTGCAATACCACTGTCATTTAGCACCCCCAGACTGTCACTAAATGCATCAGAGAAAGAAGTACACAAGAGGGAGCCCAGATGGAAGAGTGGGATTTGAGAGACAATAGCTCCGACAGTGATAAAATATGCTGGTCACAACTGGCTGGTGGCAGTCTCTCTAAAAAAAGAAGAGGGTGTTCTTATAAAAGGGAAAATTAAAACGATGGAGCTTAATAAATAGTGAGGGAAGCTCTTTTTTAGTGTCTAGTCTTGGGGTGTGAAACTCTTGGTTTCACGTGCACCAGGCAATGCTCCCCACTGAGCTACATGCCCAACCTCTGCAATAACTGTGTTTTTAAATGCATAGTTAACCATAAATGATAGAAACTTGAGGGTTACTACAGCATGGACTGGATTCCAGATGTTCAGAGGGAAAGGAGACTTTATAGATTCCTTTATCAGCCAAACAGAATGTTAGAAAGAGGAAGCAGTAAAAGCAAGCAAGCAAACAAAGAACAAAAGACCCCGGGGCCAGTGAATGGCACCACAGGAAAGGAATCTGCCCCAAGCCTGTGGTGGATTGAATGAGCCTGATCCCCACAGGTTCATATGTTGAACACTTGGTTCCCAGGTGTAAGAACTGCTTGGGAAGGATCAGGAGGTGTGGTCTTGTTGGAGGAGGTGTGGCCTTGATGAAGGAGGTGTGGTTTGTTGGAGGAGGTGTGTCACTGGGGTGTGTTTTGAAGTTTTAAAAGCCAATACCATCCCCATTTAACTCTCTACCTCGTGGTTGTGGAACAAGATGTAAGCTTTCAGCTACTGCTCCAGCGCCATGCCTGCCTGCCTTCTGCTGCAGTGTTCCCTGATATACCATCACAGCTAACCCTAGCTAACATTCTGAAGCCCCAAATAAATACTTACTTTTCTAAGTTTCCTTGGTCGTGGTGTCTCATCACAGCAATAGCAAGGTAACTAAAGGCAGCACTTCAATCTCTGGGACCTACATGGTGGAGGGAGAGAACTGACTCCTAGTCTTCTGTCCTCCATGGGAGCACTGGGGCGTGCATAACCCCAAAACATACAACAGTTAAGATGCAATAGAAAGACAAATAAGCTGGGCAGTGGTGGCGCACGCCTTTAATCCCAGCACTTAGGAGGCAGAGGCAGGTGGATTTCTGAGTTCGAGGCCAGCCTGGTCTACAGAGTGAGTTCCAGGACAGCCAGGGCTACACAGAGAAACCCTGTTTCGAAAAAACCAAAAAAAAAAAAAAAAAAGACAAATAAAATAAAATGTGTTATTTGAGACATTGTCTCACTGTGTAGCCTTGGCTCATCTGGAATTCATTGTGTAGCCCAGACTGGCCTCAGATTCATAGAGACGATTGGCCTACCTCTGCCTTTCAGGTGCTGAGATTAAAGGCATGTATGTGGCTGGCAGAGAAAGATGACAAACTTTGGAAGGCTTTTGGCCACTGGCAGAGATGGAGGCTGTAGTGGGGGGTGCACAGCCAGAGACTGAGGTCTGCAAATCACTTCTCAGACTCTTAGGATCCCAGGACAGCTCCCCACGTCTGCCTTCTTTCTCCCTGCCCCCTCCTTCCTCTCTTCCTTCTCCCACTCTTCCTGCCTCAGCACCAGCCAGGGAATGTGAGGTATGGTGAGAATTCATTATTTGGCTCCTCATGCCATCCTTCCCCAAAGGAGAAGTTTCGGCCTACCTCTTGCTAGCTGGCAGATCTATGTCACCAAGAAATTCCCCTGGTCACTCAGGGGCAGGCTGGTATCAGTCAGCTCTGTGCCACACCCTGTATTTGTCCTCGCAGGGTCTCCGATGTCACTGACCCCTGGAAAGGGATCTGGGGTTATCCCGACATGCTATGATTCCTGTCCTACTGTGAGCCACCAAGTCCCTGCCTCAGCTCCTGAGCCTCAGCTGCCTGGGAAGGGGCATAAGAGCTCTCTCATCCCTGGGTCTGTACTGAGGCTACATAGAAGGCAGAAGGAGGAAGGCCCAGCAGTGATTACGTGTACTCAACATGTGTAGGCAGGACTGGGACACCATAAGCACCCACTGAGATCCCAGAATGACGAGGTTTCCAGAGTATTGTCCAATGTGGCTCTGTGTCTCCAGGAAGGCAAGCCTCAGCTCTGCCAGCCCAAGCCCAGGACTTAGCTGCTGTTCCAAGATGGAGAAGTAGGAAACTATCAGTCCTGGGGAAGGTGCCAACAGGGAGAGCAGTGTGAGTGGTGCAGGCCTGCATCACCTGCCTAGCTCATCATGGGGAGCAGGCTCAGAAAATTATGGTGGTCCCTGCTCTGAGGGTGGAGTTTTGGCCCCTGCTGTTACAAAGTCACTCTCAGGACCATAGAGGCCCAAATAAAAGAACTAATAATTTTAATAAAAGCTGTCTGCAAGCCGGGCAGTGGTGGCACACGCCTTTAATGCCAGCACTTAGGAGGCAGAGGCAGGTGGATTTCTGAGTTCAAGGCCAGTCTGGTCTACAGAGTGAGTTCCAGGACAGCCAGGGCTACACAGAGAAACCCTGTCTTGAAAAAAACAAAAAACAAAAAAAAAAAAAAACAACAAAAAAAAGCTGTCTGCAAATTCCTGAAAAGTAACGTAGGTGTCTTCTCATCATGGCCCTCAAGTTGCGCCCACCCAGGCTAAGCCAGTGGGAAACTAACATTTATTATTCGCTGTGTGACCTCCAAAGGGTGAAGTTCAGACCCAACTGAAAATAAGAGATGGTAGAGGGCTTGTTCACGTCTCCCCATAGCTCCTCAAGCAGGGGGGAGGCCTAGGAGCATAGAATGCAAGAGGGTTTCTACTCAGTAAGGCAGCAATTGCTTCGGTGTTTGTATGTGGAAGCTGGAGCCCCTTAGAGTACCCCATGAATTTATCATAAGGATGCTTTAGGCCCACATGTGAGTTACTCAGATGTCAAGGATTCCGTGCAGGGTCATCCCCAGGGTATGTATAACCTGAGCAAATGTTTTTCTATATTAATTTCCTTAATCTAAATAAACAATTTAAGTCAGCAAAACAGTATCACCTTGGTGACCCAATCTTGGATGACCTAGACCCTTGTCAATGGATGGGTTGGCTTGCTAGGACATCGTTGTTGTTGTTGTTGTTGTTGTTGTTGTTGTTGTTGTTGTTGTTCTTCTTCTTCTTCTTCTTCTTCTTCTTCTTCTTCTTCTTCTTCTTCTTCTTCTTCTTCTTCTTCTTCTTCTCCTTCTCCTTCTCCTTCTCCTTCTCCTCCTCTTCCTCCTCCTTCTTCTTTTCTTTTTTCAAAAATTTTATTTATTTATTTAATATATATGTGTACACTGTCACTGTCTTCAGACAGAAGAGGGCATCAGATCCCATTACAGATGGTTGTGAGCCACCATGTGATTGCTAGGAATTGAACTCAGGACTTCTGGAAGAGTAGTCAGTATTCTTAACTGCTAAGACAACTCTCCAGCCCAGGCACCCGCCTTGAATGAGCCACAGGACCAGTGAATCCTGTAGGAGGTAAAGTAGCCATGTTCCCTGGGGCCTTTACTCAATGCTCACCATCTGGGCTATGTGTTGGTGAGGATCAGAGAATGCCCATGAGACCCTGTGTGATAGTTTGAATATACTTGGCCCAAGGGAAGTGGCACTATTAGGAGGTGTGACCCTGTTAGAGAAAATGCATCACTGTGGGGGGTGGGCTTTGAGTTCCTGTGCTTAAGCTCTTCCCAGTGCAGAAGAGACCCTCCTTCTGGCTGCCTGTGGAAGTCAGTCAGTCTCCTGCTGCTGCTGCTTTTGGTAGAACTTGGCTCTTCCAGCACCATGTCTGCCTTCACGCTGCCATGCTTCCTGCCATGATGATAATGAACTGAATCTCTGAAACTGTCAGCCAGCCCCAATTAAACATTGTCCTTGGTCATGGTGTCTCTTCACAGCAATAAAACCTAACTAAGGCACCCCAGTTCTGCTCAGGGCACCCCACTCAGTGGCACCATTAGTCCCAGTTCAGCAAACAGAGGGTGGGGCTTAGAAATTGCTCAGTGTCAGGAGAAATTTGGCAGTGTGTGGAGCTTGGATCCTGCTTTGCGAGGCACAGGCCCAGTACCTGGACAGAGGCTGAACTGACTCTAGAGTCCAAATTCAGCACAGCCAGGTCCCAGGGCAAACCAGGGTTGTGGAGGTGGCAGGTAGTATGGAGCCAGCAGAGGTGTCCTTGGGCATGCTGACACTGGGTAGGAGAAGAGAAGAGATTAGTTATGCCCAGCTGTGCCTGACAGCATATGTCTGTGGTCTTTGGCATTTGGTAAAGGGCATGCGGTTTTGAACCAAAGCTAGGCTGTGGCAGTTAGAGGACATATGCTAAGCAGGAGTGCCTGCCTTGGCTAGAGGAGGCCAGCAGGAGGCGAGAGGGACACTGCTCTGAACTCTTGTGGGGTGACGTGAGCTCATAGGAAGAGGTATGGATGGAGGTTTGGTAGGTTATTGAATCTACTCTTAAACCAAAAAAACATTTTACAGCCATTGGTAGAGATGTTTATATTTTGACACAGAATTGAGGTTATAGTTCGTTACGTTTTGGTATAGAATTTTGTATATTGATACAGGCTTAAGGTTTTCATTGGTATAAATCTTTGTATATTGATACAAAATTTAAGATTAATTTTGTTACAGCATAATATATGTATATTTCAACTCTTATATAGGTATTATGCCTATGCAACTCATTTAATAATAGAAGGTCTAGTTCCAGTCCTTTTAATAGCTGCTATTGCAAGCTGTTTAAAATAAAAATAATTAAGTAATACAAGTTAATAGTCAATCAAACTTATTGGTCATGTTAGATACTAGGATGGATTTATCATAGAAATATACATCCTGGGTTAAACAGATAATAGATAGCAGAGTCAGGCACTATTTGTTCAGATATGCTATAAATAGATGGTCTTTAAAAACCTCAGAAACTCACAGAATATGGCATTTAAACATAATCTTATTAATTTAAGATCTTTTTTGACATTGAGGCATGTCAGCTCCTGGCAGTACCCCATTCAACTTGGGAAAGGATGATGAGCTTCAGAAACCTCCATGTGGAGCTGCTTCAACTGTGGAAGCTGCCACCTGGCAGAGAAAATGCTGTAACTTTTGGTGCAGATTAAAAGGCTGTCCAGGAAGGACAGACACAGAGAAGTAGATTGCCAAGGTCTGCCAAGACAGGGTACGCAAGTCACTCATAATTCCTGCTTCACATAAGGTCTGTCAGATATTCTGGGTCAGAAGGCTGAAGATAGATGTTGTAACATTATAAAAAATACTAGAGACTGTCCAGTTAGTCATTTCAGTAATTTTTGGAAGCTATGTTTCTGTGCTTCCTGCATATGCAGGTAATATTTATTCCTTCTCGGGTCTCTGATGAGGTTGAAGACTAGCTAGTTATATTCTCACAATTAAACTTAAGTTGTTTAGCATTTAGGAAAATATTTTAGGTCTAAGAAAATATTTTTAAATTAATAATGCAAATTAGAATAGAAATTGATTTAAATGCAGACCTCTGAACTGTGTTGTATCTTTTACTGGGAGGCAAGTTCTTTGGCAGGCTGCACCCAGGTCTTAGCTTTCCCCTTCCCTCTGGATGAATTTCTGCAGAATATTTTTTTACTAGCTTGCTTTTTGGGATGGGACATTGTTGGCTGGCCTGGAACTGAAAATCAAGCTGGTCTTGAACTCACAGGGCTGCTTTGCCTCTGCCTCCCAAGTGCTGGCATGGAAAGGCATGTACCTCTACTAGATAAAAACTTTAATTTTTTTGAGGTTCATTATTTCAAGTTTGGTAGCTGAAGGAAAGGGCACAAAATGTGTTTATCTCCAGGAGGTGACCCAACACTTTCTGTGGTATTTGTAGATGACACATGTGCAGGCGTTCAGAGATGTGGAGAGAGAAATTGGGGTACCGTGTCTTTCTCCAACAGTAAGAGTGGCAGAGTGCACACCACCTTGCCTGCCTGGAAGCAGATGGATGAGAGGCTACAGACGCCATATGTCAAGAATAACTCAAAGGAAACCCCTTTGAAATTTAAAGAGAAAAAAAAAAAGCTCTCATAAAAATTGAGGACTTACTTTTAGTTTCTGCAGGGCGACATTTTAATTCAGCTTAAGAGACAGCTAAGACCACGTGGGCTCAGATGAGGCTACATTTCACAGATGGGGAAGCAAAGGAAAGCAGATTGCACAGCTGGCAGCAGCTGGCAGAAGCCAGCCCAGACTGCTTCTTCCTTCTTGGCTTCACACCAGGTGCTCCAGGGAGGCAGGAGGCCAGGACAGCTCTGATTTCTGAGGCTCACTTGAGCACTTTTTGCACCACAATTACAGATGCAGAGAAGGTGGTGCCAGGCGGACTCCTTCACAGCCTAAGAGATGGGGATGCCAGCACAGAAAGGCAGGCTTTCAGCTCGTCTGGCCTCCACACCAGGCTGATGCTCATTCTAGGATGTTCGGGATGCTTGCCTCACAGCAATGAAAAGGCTGCCTATTTACCTGCCTTTGCCAGTCCATAGGCAGTAGGGACGAAAAGACAGATCCCACGTAGCCTGGTGCCTCCATGTAGAGCCACTCCCTGCTGGGAGCAGGTTGGCCCTGCCCAGGCTTTTGGGCAGCAGAAAGAACTGTGTGAAAGTCTCAATTACTGAGACCACAGTATTTGGAATCTATATGGTCTGTTGTGAGAGTATGTACCATAAAAATCATAGGCCCCTGGAGCCGATGAGATGGCTCAGTGGGTTTAAACGTGCTCACAGTCAAACCTGATGACCAGGGTTTGATCCCCAGAAGCCTCACTGTGGAGAGGAGATCTGACTCTGAAAAGTTGTCCTCTGGCCTCCACATACATAAAGTAAATAAAAATGTAATAAAAAAATTGCACTAAACACTGCAGGATCAGTGGTACGTGCTGACACCCTCCCAGCTAGTTAGGAGGCTGAATCAGAGCTGAGCTCCAGGCCAGCCTTTTGATAAACCAATTAAACCTGCAGGAGCTGTCATGGAACTTTCAGCGTAATCCTTGAGCTACTGTCTGTTCCTCTGATGAGGAACCAAGCAAGGTCTTATCACCACAGCTTCCCTGGCCTTTGGTTGGAACAGATCTTACTGCATTAGAATAGCAGTTGGGGACCAAGCTCTGAAGGCCCAGCTAGTGACATGGGACATTGAGCAGCAGGTCTCTTGATGAATCCTGGCACACTTGCATTTCTATTACCATGGAAGCAGAGTCCGGTGTTCCTGATGCCACAGGTCAAACTCAGCCTTTGTAAGCTTGTGCGGAGAGGCTGTTTGTGAGTCCACCTTGCCTGGATGGATGTGGAACTTGGGCATGAGCTCACATTGGTGAAGGAAGGGAGTCTAAGGCCATCTACCACGCTGGTGGCTGCTAGGGAAGCAGGAAGCTTTGCAAAGTAGTTGAGAACTGAGTTCTGATGAGCCCTCAGGGTGGCCATCAACAGTCACCTATGAACTATGAATGTATTTGTCAAAGGCTCTGGAAATATTCAAGCTTGCAGACATTTAAAAAAATTATTTAACTTTATGTATATTGGTGTGAGGGTGTGATACCCTTGGCTCTGGATCTCTTGGAACTGGAGTTACAATTGTAAGCTGCCATGTGGTTGCTGGGAATTGAACCCAGGGCCTTTGGAAAAGCAGACAGTGCTCTTAACCTCTGAGCCACCTCTACAGTCCCACTTACAGCCTTCATACAATCCCCAGTTTTATGGAGAAAGCAAGGGAATTACCTAGGTACAGAATTGAGGTTCTCCGAGTCTTACTTAGTCCTAAACTGAGGGTGTCAGGCTCAGCTGTGCTTAAACATGATTCAGTAAAAACCACGGGCTAATAGTTCTCTGCCAGCTGCCCCTTGACTTTTCTGAACTACTGGCCTCCCCTGTCAGTAAGGAGCCCTGGGCTTCTTTCAGCCTGGGTCACGGCAGAGCTAACTCAGCTATGCTGTCAAAAGGGGGAGGCAGCAGGGAGGAGCGCGAGAGCAAGAACACCATTTTACTTCATTCAACCTTCCCCTTGGGGGATGGAAAGGAGCCATCCGAGGAATTTCCTGAGCAATGCTTTGGAAGGCATTCAGCCTCAAAGGTGCACAACAGCTGTACCTCTGGAAATAGGGTCGAGGTGCTCATTTCTCAGGCCCACAGGCACTACAGATGGGGGTAGGGGGGAGGAGCTCCCCTCTTCAGGATTAGAAGCAGCATATTCCAGGTCCCCTGCATAGCTCCAGATCGCCAGTGCTGCATTCCGAGTCTGCATCACCCACTGCAGAGGGTGGGCACCAAGGGTCAAGAAACCTTTCCACTTGTGATAGGAGAGGGACTGATAACTGAAGGCCCAGCACTGCCATAGTGTGGACAAATGGGAGGGCATGTAACTGCCGCAGCAGGTGGAATTTCCAGAACATGCAGGAGGCAGGCCAGAGATGTGTGTACACATCCCAGAGGTGAGTTGCTATTGGCTATGACTGGCCTCATTACCTAAGGGGAAGGCTGGGAAGAAGGAAAGAGCAAGACATCTCCAGCTATGTGCAGAGCATTAAGGCTATCCAAATGCTGCTAGCAGGACTCCAGTCTGTGAGCTAACAAGACTACCCTTGAGAAGTGAAAATTGTTCTATATCAACAAAAGCTTGAGAGATCACCAGAGGAAATATATTTATTATTATATTAAGTGCCTTATAGGCTGATACAAAGAACCAAAGGGCTAAAGGTGTAAGACACAGGTAATAGAGGGCTGGAGAGATGGCTCAGCAGTTAGGAGCATGGATTGCTTTTGCAAAGGACACACATTTGATTCCCAGCACTCAGCCCTTCTGTAACTCTATCTCCAGGGTATCCAATGCTTCTGGCTTCCACAGGTTATCACACATGTGCACACACCTAGACACATAGTTAAAAATAAAAACCATGTAAAAATATGACCACTGGGACCCTCCCCTTCCCTTTTCAGGGCTGGGCCTGAACCTAGGCCTCCTGCATGGGGAGCTCTGTACCACTCCCAGAGTTTTGTTTTGTTTTTCTCTGAGACAGAGTTTCTCTGTGTAACCCTGGCTGTCTTGGAACTCACTCTATAGATTAGGCTGGCCTTGACCTCAGGGATCTGCCTGTCTCTGCCCCGAGTGCTGGACTAAAGGTGTGTGTCAACACATCCGGCTTTCATCTCTCTGAGTTTTAATAAGCAGTCACAAGTCTGGTAAAGGCATGCAGCATGTGAAAGCGACACGTCACGGCAGTAGCAGCAGAAACAGGGCAAGTGAATGGAGTTATACACATACCACTTGCTTTCATTAGCTACTGAAATCAACTTGGTATTAATCTGAGTAGGAGTGTTAAGAATTAAGATGTTGTAAATTCTCAGGGTAAGCAGAACTACAAAAA
This sequence comes from Uromys caudimaculatus, assembly GCA_028551405.1. NCBI lineage: Eukaryota > Metazoa > Chordata > Mammalia > Rodentia > Muridae > Uromys > Uromys caudimaculatus. The sequence continues at coordinate 144,895,226 of CM052700.1, forward strand.
CAAAACAAAACAAAACAAAACTCATAGGCACGTGAGGCAGTTCAGTACAAAGTGTCTGTTTCACAGCTCCAGGTGTGACATATGTGGAGGAACCGGGACCCTGCGGTCTAGCAACAAGGCACATAATTCCAAGGCCCAGGACCCTGACGATCAGCTCTGACATCAGCTGTTCTGGATAAAGCACCAGGACATGAGCACACCAAGGGTCCTTAAAGTCCATGTGGAAGCCTCTAGAAGAGATGACACTGAAGGCTGGGGGAAGGGCAGACACAGGTTACAGGCCTGAGTCTCCAGGTTCTAGAACAGACCACACCAGTGATGGATGAGCTTAGGGCTTGGGGCATCAGCAAAGCCATACTTGGCCTTGGTGGCGCTTAGTCTGAATTTAGCATAATTACTGGTGAAGGACTTTAAGCAATGGAGGAAGTCTGTTTTATCCATGGTGGCACTGGCTGAGGGTGTGAAATGAAGATCTGGATGGGATGTAACAGAGAGGGGGAAACACAGGCAGGCTGTCTGGAAGAGCAGGGGACGGAGGCTGGAAAGTGCTCGTCAAGCACCCGGGGATAAGCTGAAATCCTAGAGGCAGACCACATTTTTGAGTGAAATCAGTAATTACATGTTGGGAGTGCTGGGTACGACAGACACCTGCTGTACCAGAACTGAGGAGACTATGGTACAATGACTGAGCTTGAAACCAGCCTGGGTTGCATGGCAAGACACCCAAAAAAAGGAAACACCACCACCAGCACCACCAGCACCCTAGAAACACCCATGAGAAAATCCAAGCAGACAAAGCTGGAGCCCAGGGATAAGGCAGGTACAGAAAACTCATCAGGCAGAAGAGTTTGTACATTTGTTTTAAAAATTCTTTTCTTCTCCCTCTATCTCCTCCACCTCAGATCTGATCCTCCTGCCTCAAAGGCATCCCAGTTAAAGCTATGAACACATAAAATAAAAGCAGAAGGCCCAGTGAGAGGCTTAACAGAGTAGGCAAGACTAGTGGGCCAAGTCACTGAAAACACCAGGAAACCCTAAGACTCAAAACACAGCAGCCGGATGTGTGGAATGTGGCCAGAAAGACAGCAGAGAACACAGAAGTGCTGGGGGCAATGAGGCTATTAGCATCTTTGAGGAAAGCCTATGTAGGTAGTGGGTGAAGAAATGTCAGACTCTGGAGAGAGCAGATGGCTGTTAGCAAAATTCCATATAAATTTTACCTTGTAATGTGATTTTACTTGTAGTTTGAGATTCATTTTGAGCTGTAAATACTTTTAAACAGGAATCTAGTTTTACATTTGTACTTCCTGTAGCTCAATGAATCGACTGCTTTCATGTGCCACCAAGATAAACATTACCTTTTATGACACAGTATCTAGAACTGCCCAAGTTAGCTAGAGTGGCTGACAGCAAGCTCCAGGAAGCCTCTTGTCTTGCCTCCCCAGTAAGGGCTTTTTAAAATACCGGGACTCTGATCTTAAGTCTTCACGTTTGCACAAACACTTTCCCAACTGAGTCATCTCCCCAGTCCCTGCAGGACAGTTCATTTGTGGCAATGTTTACTGGCCACGGTGGTGGATGGAGGAGGAAGGAATCCATCACCTCTCACTCCTTGGGCAGTGCCTGCAGAAAAAGATAAGCATTTCATTACATCGGCTGAAGCATTGCTTGGTATTAGAAATGGCTCTGTGAAATTCTAACTGCGAAGGGGCTCCATTTACACAGCAAGCTTACCTCCCCTGAAAAGGCTCAGGGAAAATTATGGGAAAGGGGGCAGAAAGAACATAGGAGCTGGAGGGTGGGCGGACTGTGAAATCCTGTCTGTCTGCTAGGCATCACATGGCCACTGCACTCATGAGCTCAATGCAGCTACAGTTAGCGCAGAGGATAAAGACAAGATGAGCTAACATTCCAACAGGACGCAGGAGAGAACATGAAGATGTAGGAGGGATGTGCCAGAGGTGTCTGGGGCCAAGTGGGGAAAAGAGTTGGGGTTAACAGACTCAAGAAACACTGTATAGCCAGGCAGTGGTGGTACAAGCCTTCAATCACAGAACTCTGGAGGCAGAGGCAGGCGAATTTCTTGAGTTCCAGGACAGCCAGTGCTGTTACACAGAGAAACTCCCTTGAAAAAGCAAACAAAACAAGCAAACAATGTGCACCACCATGCTGCATCACAACATGGTTCCTGGTTTAAAACCACATCAAGCAGCACAAAGGATTAAGGTTTGCAGCTATTTTATTTACAAGTATACATTTAACACAATGAAATAAACACTGATATATTGAAGCCTAGTTAATAGTAGTGTAACATGTGTATCATTTTGATGATTACATTATTTTAAACAACAAACTACACTGAAAAATTAATGCCGATAAAATTCTTGGTCATAATATTAAGAAATACAATATATAAATTGAAAATATGATTGCTTAAAATTTGAAAATGGAAGTGAACTCATTTGGACAGAGTCAGACGTTAACATAATCTGAAAGGGGAGGACCTCTGACCCAAATGACATCTTTCAGGTTAACAGAAAAAAACAGAAGCATAGTTGTATCTTCAAGGATGACGGGCAGTTTGCTTCCTCAGGTGGAATATATTCCCAGTGTCCGCAGGCTCTGCAGCAGGACTGTCACATCACCGAGCACGAAGACTTCCCTTGTGAAGCTGCTCCATCAATCTTTTCTGCTTCCAAAATTATCCTTTTAAAAACATCAACAGCAGTCTGAAGAGAAGTTAAGAACAGTGATGGGATTAGTTCTCAGTAGACTCTGATGCCGTTCATGACCAACAAGACTGAGGGCCATATGGGGGCTGGAAGGTCCCTACGAGCCCCATAAGCTCCAGGGTCTTTGTCACAGCACTGGCTTCCAGCCTGCCCTGCCCTATATTCTTCCATGATGCTCTTTGGATATTTGGAGTCCCGCTTTACTCTGGCTTCATTTTCCCTTGTATCCTCTGCAGCTTCTAAAGGGTCCCTTTCTCCTAGGACCTCTGGTACCCCAGCCCTCCAACAGGGGAGGTGCTCTTCTTGCCCTTCCTGTTTTACAGATCCACCCTTCTCTTGGCGCCCTCAAACTTTCAGTTTGACTACGTTCTCTGTTGTTCTGGGCTGCTTCTACAGATGCTGCAAGCCCTCCATCACCCATAGCTAGTCCTCCTGTGAACCATGCCACCAATTACAAACCCATCTAGCCAAGTTCCTAGTAAAGCCCACTCCTCCCAGTCTTGTCTCCTCTTCTCTAGTAACTGTCACCCCAATCTTAGTCCTGTAGTCAAGCTCCTCTGGCAAATTTAGACATCTCCTTTTTCTGAAGGGTGATGAGGAGAACTGTCAGTCTGTCCTTTAAATTCAAGAACTATGATCATAGAAGTTAAAAGCTATTGTTTTTAGAAGGCAGGACCTGGCTCAGGCCACCTCGTTATCAGGAATCAACTCACTCTAGTATCTATTGGACGTGTCCCACCACAGTTATTTACTAGCTTATAGTAAATATAAGGCTCAATCTGGCAGAGCTGGTGTCTGACTCCTTTGACAGTGCTCCTGTCCTAAGGCTAACCACTTTCTGTTCTCTTTTCTAGGTCAGCTTCTGGTCTCACAGTACTGAATCCACTTACTCATCAGCACGTCAGCACTGTTCGGCCCAGGGGAGCTGCGCTGCAGCTGCTCACTTTGGTCCTGTAGCAGGAACATGACAGGGACCCTTGATCTGAATCGGAATACCTAGCTCCGGTCCTCCAGCTTACCTCACCAGAGAGGCATTGAGCCTTGGCCCTCCCAGCTCACTGACTCTGGCTCATGGTTAGTCACTTGTTCTGTAATTCACTGGAAAACAGAAGCTGCCTTCACAAGGGAACACCATGCTTGCCACCACACCCACTCACACCCTCTGCTTCCACCCCACTCAGTGATTAAGTCTAACATCTAAGTACACGTCAGTACAGCGCTCATCTCTGGAAAAAGTATGGCCACAGGCTTAGCTTACCTGCTTATCAGAATGTGATACAGAGGAAAATGCCAGGCTATGGATGAGTCTGAACCTGGTTCTACCGTCTATACCATAAGTTAGAGATCCTCAAGTTCTTAATGTTTTTAGATTTTAATTTTCTTATTTCTAAAATGAGATAGTTTAACAGATACTTTTGAGAACAGAGGAGACAAGCAATAAATATCTAACCCAATTAAGAGTGCAGGCACCATTAATGCTAACCTCCTCCTCTGCTATCTGGACTTCTCTGTTCCCCAGTTGAGCTGATTCAGACAGAGTAAACATCTGAGCTGGAAATGGGCAGATCAACAGGAGGGCATAAACAGTGACTGAGCAGCCAGGCAGTGGTGGCGCACGCCTTTAATCCCAGCACTTGGGAGGCAGAGGCAGGTGGATTTCTGAGTTCGAGGCCAGCCTGGTCTACACAGTGAGTTCCAGGACAGCCAGGGCTACATGGAGAAACCCTGTCTCGAAAAGCCAAAAAAAAAAAAGAAGTGACTGAGCCCCCCTCAGTCACTTGCGTGCTTGAGAGGGAAGACAGGACCATTCAGTTCAACTGGATGCATAAGGGGGGCCCAGGAGGAGTGAAACTGAGTGTAGACTTTGAGGCCGAGCAATTTCCTCTTGGGAAAGGCAGAGCAGCACAGAAAGGGTTCCAGCAGACTCTTGGCTCCTTGGCTTTGACAAGTGCTACTCCTGTGAGCCTAGTTTCCTCAGAGTGGTAAAGCCACCTTAGTGGTGGATCAAACAGGTCCCACGATGAAACTTAAATACTATGAACTACCAGAGGATGCCAGGGGACAATGGGGGCAGGACATTTTAAGCTTATGTTTAAAGAAGCAGTAGAGGTCTGTGTGGAGTGACTGGAAAGCAGACAGAGCATAGGCTGCCACATGCTAAGGACTTGAGCATACTCTAGAGGAGGCTCAAGTGTGTGGTCTGCAGCCCAAGGGAGGGCAGGCAGCAAAGGGGAGAAAGTAACGGGATGGAGGAATCAGAGTAGTGTGGATACCAAAGGTCTGGGCAAAAGAACAAGTTAAATTGAAGCTATAAATAAAAGAAGCAGTAGTTCAGTGAAGCTCTCTAGCTCGGAGATGACACACCCCTTAAAGGGACAGTCACAGGGCTGAAACTGAGAACAAAATAACACTTAATAATTTCTGTGTTAAAATAACCATGCAACCCCAAGAGAAAATAGAGCTTGGTGGGCTGACAAGTAGTCAGATGACTCTGCTTGTTACAGGATCAGAATCTCACAGAGCCAGCTCCCTGTCCCCCATCCCCTTGGGGGTGGGGGTACCTTACCTCAAATGGTAATGTTTCTAAAAAGAATTTAAAAGTAAGCCAACAAATCCTGCACTCCAAAGGAAAAAATACCCTTCTTTGTGCCAAAACCTGTGGACATGCTGGCTCAGCACCCTCGGGACCAAGCTGCCAACTTATTTTTTCTTACTGATAAATCCATCCTAGGATGGCCTAGGCCCAAAGGTTCTGTAGGACAGTCAGTTAGGAACAGCCCTCTGCCTGCTGAGCAAAGATGCTATATCCCATTTATCCTTCATTCCATGGGGTTTAGCAGCCTTTACCAAGTCCACATGGAAGGGCCAGGCCTGGGTCAGGTGCATGCTGCCGCCTTCCTGCCCCTCCCACTCACCCAGCTCTGGGTCTGTGTCTGAACTGTGGATTGTGCAAAGGAGCCAACAGCTAGGCCAGTGTATTACTTAAAATAAAAGGGATCCTTTATAAAAAACAAAACTATGCATCTGACCCACTGTGTACTGAAGAGGGACATAGTTATATAGGTAAGTCTTGTCTGCTTCTCATTTCTGTTCCCACCTATGGACACAGCCACAGGAGTAAATACACCCTTCTCTACAGGCCTTCTAGGCCTGCCAGAGCAGAATATTTGCAACACTTAGAAATTACTAGTATCTTTCTAAAACACTCCAAAGTTGGTGTTAGAAATGGCAGAAGGTTAATAAATAAGCAGGACTACAAATGGCAGGTGACGCTGACTGAAGGACTGTATGTGCTTGAGAGTGACATAGAGTTAACTTTAGAGACTACATACCTGATTTTCTTTAGCAGAAGATTCCAAAAAAGCTGCATTCCAAGATTCTGCCAAAGCTTTTCCTTCTTCATAACTGATCACCCTAAAGGGAGAAGAAAGTTCTGACCCCTTGTTCTCTTCATTTAAAAAGCTATGGCCAACTTAGCAAACAGGCCCCACTTTGATCAACTCTCTATAAGCAGAACCATGTGCTCTACATCACCAGGAAGCAATGCAGGAGCACTTAGCTTCACCCGGCTGGAAGAGAATGGACAAGGCTCGCAGGTTTGGAAACGCGACTGCTTCCCACTACTACAGCATCAGCCTCCACCTGCTGGCCACAGGGCTGGGGGAATCCCACCAGGGCCACAGTTCACCTGAGCATCAGCTAGCCCAGGCTACTCTCAGCTCCTTGGACATGGCACTCCTGCCTCTGCTCATGACAACTAGTGTGCAAGGGCACTGTGTGAAAACTGAGTAATACCTGTCATGGTAACTAACCCCAAGAGAATTTCCCAGTTTGCTCCTTGTTCTAAACAAGCCTGGCATTTACACTGCACATTGCTTCTGCTGTACATAATGGTAACCGTGAGAACAGAATTTATGGCATTTTGGTGACTAAATCTTCTTGGACTTAAGAGCTACATACCTTTCCATGTGCAGGTCTTTCTTATTTCCAACCAACATAATAGGTATCCTACAAGGGGAGAACACGAGAGAGGTGAGTGAGACCCAGCCTTCCCACCGCAGGAGATGCTAACACACTTCTAGACAAGAGACTGCTACTTACTGCACTTTCCCCACCATATCCAACAACTTGCCATGGATGACTTTAATTACTTCAAAACTACAAGACAAAAAGCATGCAATATCATTTTAATGGAGAAATTTAAAATTCACCTTTTTAACTTGAACAAAGAATTATTAACTCTCTTCACATATGACACCAGGATCTATTGTAATTACTGTCTTACCTAAAGTCTAGCACTGGGCTGACAAACCATAACATCTACTATACCCTCAAACTGCATGTATCAAAGAATAGACTGTTTACATGCAAACTGGAAGAACCTTTCCTGAGGTGGTGTGCCCTAGTGATCAGCCCTGTTCCCCCTCCTTTTTTTTTGAGGCAGTCTCAAAGTGCATCTCTCGCTGGCTTCCCAGTTATGACTACCACTATCTGCATAGTGCTGAGATTAGAGACATGTGACACCACACCTGGCTCCCCTCCTTTTCTAAGTACCATCAAGGGTGATGCCAACTCCTTGATTTTTACTGTCATCCAAGTGCAGACGATAACTGAACATGCCACAAAGATTAACCTTAAAACCCGCCACAGTGGACCCTGCATACCTCTGACCACTGGCTAATGGACACAGGCCATCCCCACCCTCACTCAGACTGGGTGAGCATCAGCCAGCACACACTGCATCACCTGTGAAGCGCCCAGAACCTGACAGCCTTCCACTCTCTTCTATGGTCACCTTTAGGCCCAGCTCTCGGGAGGCAGAGGCAGGCGAGTTTGTGGCCAGTCTGGCCTACATATGAGCTTCAAGACAGCCAGGGCTACATGGTGAGACCATTTATCAGCTGGGCGTGGTGGCACTCATGAGGCAGAGGAAGGTAGATCTCTGAGTCTGAGGCTACACTGATCTATATAGTGGGTTTCAGGAGTGTCAGAGCTACATAATGAGACTCTGCTTAAAAAAAAAAAAAAGACCCAAACAGTAGAGAGTGAAAAAGATGTTTTAATGATTTAGTGGAAGAAAAAGTAAACAAAACAAAAACTAAAACACAAAACACAGATTAGGGCAATGTATCTTCTTGAGTATCCCTAGAGCTGGTTCTACATTTCTCCAACTGTCCCCAGGATCGTGGAGCTGGCCAGGTTTGTTTTAACTCAGGTATAAGCAGGGACTAGCAGCAAAGGGTCTGTTCAGAGTTGCCAGAGTACCTGGTTTCCAGTTATACATCAACACTTCAAGGTATGAGCCCCCTGCCATGGACGCAGGCAGGCAGACACACACATGGAGGAGGAAACAAATTTCCATTAGCAACAGTGTGCAGTGGTTAAGAACCTAGACACTGCCCCATAAGGCAGCCACCAGCCACATAAGACTATCTGAGCAGTTGAAATGTAGCTAGCTAGGGTCAGTAAGGACTGAATTTTACATGTTGTTAAATTTGAGCTGATTTTAGCAGCCATATGTAGCAAGGATGGAACAATTCCAGCACTGCAGTCAAGCTCAACTGGACAGCTGGCCTTGACTGTGGAGTGGGCAACCAGTCAGCGTCACATACGGCCTCTGCAACCCTGGTCAAGTTCCTTCAGCAGTTGTATGTTTAATTTCTCTCTATAGAGGTGAGAAACAAGGCATCTGAAGAAGGGTTCCTTAAGGAAACAATCAGCAGTGGGCTGTTTTACAATTATTTTCTTTATGTGTGCATGGGTAAGTATGCAGTATGGCTGACCCAAGGTGCCTTCCTTAGTCACTTTGATTCTTTGAGACAGGGTCTTACTGAACCCGGAGCTTGCTGATTGGCTAGACTGGCGGGCTGTCACGCCCCAGGGATCCTTCTATCTGGAAGTGGAGACTATAGGCACATGCTATCATGCCTGGCTTTTACATGGGTACTGTGGGTCCAAACTGAGGTTCTCATACTCGAACAGTTACAAATACTTTATCAACAGCGCCACCTCCCCAGCATCAGTAACACATCATTAAAAAGACAGACAGGGTGACAGACTGACATTTCACACACTGAAAAGATGTCAGCTAGCCAGCAAACTTCTACCAACACTGGTATTTCCATGAATCTTCAAGGACAAGCTGCTTCCACTGTCATGAGTTCTCCTTACATACTCAGCCACATCTGTCTGCTGTAACAGACCATTCCTTTTTGTGACAATGGATGCCATCCCTGGTATCTGTGGAACTGCTTAAAGGAACCAGAATCAATTCTCATTAACAAAGCAGTGGCTGCATTTTAGTCAGTGAAACCTTATTATTCAAAGGTCTCGCTTCATAAACCCACAGGACAAAGCATTCAAACAGACTCAAGGCCCTAATTCACACTGCTAAGTCAATTCCGTATTAACACAGCAAAGCACACAAAATATAAAATCAATCCACTGTTTCCCATTTACATATCAGAAAAGCTCAGATCACATTCAGTTACCACCTAGGCAATACCAAGTAAGAAAACGGATTTTATCAGTGTAATGGAAATTACTGAGGATTTTATTCCCTATAATAAACCGATTGCTTCACTAGAAAAATCACTGAAAACATTTAGTGTAGTGACCAATTCTAGCTGTTACTATTAATTCTAGCATATCTTTTAAAAGGGTCTATGTATAGTAAAAACTCAAGCAAGCTGCTAGAGTCTTACCTTTTGATTGATGTAACAGAATACACAAGAATATAACCATTAATATCTATGGAGTATGTCTGAGGAAAAATGGAATATTCATCCTGTGGGGAAAAAATTAATTACATTTAAGTAGTCTTCATAAAGCAGAGTAAACAACCTTTCTCCCAAGTTTTTCATGTATTACCTAAAGAGAGATTAAATCAAAGAAAAAAGTTTTATGCCAGATAAGCTATATAAGAACCTGCCTGGAAGAGAAAAAAAAAAGAAAAAAAGAGTGTTGGGGGTGTGTCTGATGTATGAAGAAAATTTTAACATTCTCAAAAGACTGTGTCAAGATCTTAAATGAAAATATGCAGGGTCATTGGACAGTCATTAATGAATGCTAAGCTAACATGTGAACAGACTAATAAAGGTGAATTTTTTAAGAAAGAACAATCCTGCAGGCATCTGAATGAACCCATAAAGCTACAGGAATTAGCTCACACTGGCTCATGAATGAATGGATTGGAGAATGTAAAAAGATGCAGCTATGCGTGGGAATGAGGCACAAAACAACAGTGCCCTTAAAAACAGCAAGGGCAAAAAGTAACACAAAATGTGCAAATACAAGCGGAGTCTTTTAGGGATTCAGGGTGATCTCTTAATTTGTACTTCAGCAAAATTGTACTATATACAGGAATCAAAGATTTAAAGATAAAAATGGCTTGGCTAGCAAAGTGCCTGCCTTGTAAAGCATGAGGAACTAAGGTCAGATTTCCAAAAGCCAGTGCGGAAGAGTAACCCCAGTGTTGGCCTGGGTGTGCGGACAAGCAGATCGCAGGCTTACTGGCCTGTCTGTCAAGCCAAATCCATGAGTTGGAGGTTCAGGAAGAGACCTCATCTAAAAGGACAAAGTCAAGGGCAATTGAAGAAGACACACACCACCAACCTCTGGTCTTTCCCTGTGTCCACACCTACCAACCCACACACTGACACCCAAGATTCCCTTCCATAATACTAGTCATCAGCTACAATGACGAGCTAGCACCGCTGTAGAAGCAATATTGACAACATAATAGGCCTGCCATGTGGTCACCAGGGGCTATGTGCTTATGAAATAAATTCCGTAGTAGAAATCTCTTTTTTTTAATAAAAAGAGAAAAAAATACAATACTGTATTTACATGTTCATTGTATATTGTAATGGTATATAATAATACAGTGTTATGTCTTAATTACGTTTTATTATTTACTTTATTCTAGTAAAATTTAATTTTTAAGCTATAAATATTTAAAGCACAATTTTTAGGGGGGTTCAAAACAGTTTCTCCATGTAGCCCTGGCTATCCTCAAACTCACAGAGATCCGCCTGCTTCTGTCTCCTGAGTACTGGAACTAAAGTGTATGCCACCACAGCCTGGTAAAGCACAATTTTTAATGATAAAATTGGTTACATTATAAAACTGTCGAATGGACCTATCTGTAGTTTTAAAATATGTTTTTCTAAAGCTCTTGTTTTTGTTTTGAGACAGGGTTTTGATGTAGCCCAGGCTGGCCTCAATCAAATATGCTCTGTTGCCAAGGATTAATTTGAACTCCTGATCTTCCAGCCTCTTCTTCTTTAGGGTTTGGAATATAGGCTTGTGCCAGGCATGGCTTATAGTTGAGATTTACTAAAACATCTCACCTCAAAATTAGGCCAACCCAAAATGTTTCATGCAAACTTAAACTAAGCAAGTTATACTGACCACACTCACCATTCTCTTCAGCTCAGCAATTACGCCACAATGCCGGTCATATAGCATATGCACTGTACTATAGTAATGACCTGGCCACAACGCCGGTCATATAGCATATGCACTGTACTATAGTAATGACCTGGCCACAACGAACCACACAATCATCATGGCCCCATGAAATTATAACTGAGCTGGAGAATCCCCATTACCTAGTGACGTCACTGCCGCATCGGGATCTTACCATCGTAGTACAATGCATTGCACTGTCTGTAGCAGTGCTAAGGGTTTAAGACTGTCTAGTGGCCTATGTACTATTATATGCACATTTATTTTATTATTATTTTGGTTTTCCAAGACAAGGTTTCTCTGGGTATCCTTGGCTGGCCTCTAACTGACAAGAGATCCACCTGCCTTTGCCTCCAGAGTACTGGGATTAAAGGTGGGTGCCACCACTGCCTGACAACACATTTATTTTATTTAGAGGCAAGGTTCACTACCCTACCTCAGCCTCCAGAGTGCTGAGATTACAGGTGTGGTGTGTACCACCTATGTCCTGCTAGATACATAATTCTTAAAACAAAACAAATGCTGATTTATTATTTTTGTGTATATTTGTGTGCCCACATGAGTTTAAATGCATCCCATGTGCACAGGTACCTGCAGAGACCAGAAGAGGCTGACCCCTGGAACAGGAGTTACAGGCATTGTGAGCCATTCAGTGTGGCCATAAAATTCAGATCTTCTGAGGAGCAACAAGTCCTCTTAAGTACTGAGCATCTCTCTAGATCCCAACATATAACCTTGACAACAATGGTGAAATCTCCTAAAGTTCTACTTTTCAGAATGTGTCCTTGTTATTAAGTGGCACATGCTCATGTTTATGCTGATATAAATTATAAAGTAAAAAGTACTTGCAATTTATTATGAATATTTATGGTATATATTTTTCTAAAACATTCAGATTACTGTATAAATTTATTAGATGATGATGATTTTGAGATATGGTCTTGTTATAATGTTCAGGCTGATCCTTAACTCTAGTGATCCTCTTGCCTCAGCCTCTCGAGCAACTCACAACTGTCTGAAACCTCAGTTCCAGCATATCTGATGCCCCTTTCTGGCCTCTGTATGTAGTGTGTTTATGTGGTACACAGACATTCATGTAGGCAAAACACCCATATGTATAAAATAATATAAAAAGAATGTGCCTATAATCACCAGCCCTTACTATTTACTACCAGCCTCACCCCCTAGAACTAATCAATTTGAAGCCTGAGGTAGGAGATTCATTCTCGAAGTCTTCTGTGGAGTAAGGGCAGAATAGCAGCAGCTGGAGATGCCATGTTTCGCTGCTGTGAACCACACACTAAATATAACTTTTACAAACTATTAATATTAGTAAGGGTGAGAATTATTCAAAGTAGTCAACTCTGGATGCATTATCCAGTAATAAGGAATTCAGCAGAATGGAGTGGTAACCCAAGTACTTACTGCTCTGAACTATACAGCACTTATCACCCCCAAGCTAGGAGCTTGTCAGCTTTATTACCTTCATTATCAGACCATTAAAAACACTTAAGATTGTTTGATGCCCACCCAAGTGTATGTTCATGTTTAGAGCAAAGCACTTCCTTAGAAGAATATACCTGTGTTGATTCGGAAAGTCACAGGAAGACATTGCCTCCCCAGCTCTGCTTAAATGTCCCTGTCAACTGCAGGGACGAGCACCCTCTGATCTGAGAGAGATCAAGTCTACAGAAACTCCAACCTAATGATCCTGTGCAGGCTGATACCAGGAAAGCAGTGGGGCACAGCAAAACTCGTCCTGTCTCCAGGACACTGGATAAGTAAGAATGGCTGAGACTCAAAGCCTAAAACTCACAGAGATCCATCTGCTTTTACCTCTTGAGTGTGTACCACCATGCCCTACCCAACTCCAAGCTTCTCAGTGGGGCTCCAGACTTAGCCCCCATTTTCTAGAGGTTTAAAAAAGATTCCAAAGATACAAAAGCAGACTGAGGCCAATGTAGTGTCAGAGTCCTAGTCTAAGCATCTTTGCCCAGGACCCTAAGTTTAAACTTGGTTTATCAACATTAGCAACAGTCTCCTTCACATTAAATGTGTCTTTAATTCAGATAATCAACTGTCTATTCAACTACAAGGACAAAGCAAAGCCTGCAAAATTGGACCCAATTTCTACTTCAGGGATTTCCCCTACTAGTTCTGAGAGAGGTCTGTTGTCTACGCCATTGCCAGGAACTGTTACCATTTCTTGTTTTAATGAGCCCTGCTGACATTCTTTCTGAGACTAGAATGGGTCTGTGGGAATAGAAGTGCTAGTGTCTTTCCTCATGACCCCACAGGCAGGGAAGGAAAGTACATGGCACTGTGCTCTAGAAGCTCCAGGTCTCACATGGTGAGGGTTTATTTGCCTCCAGAACAAGAACTCCAGGCTTCCCCAGTGCTAATACCACTCTGTTCATCTGCTTCCTGCTTCACACCCTCCTTCTGGGCTTACTTCACAACAAAACAGAAGGAACTAATTTCTAAGTTCAGGACACATCCCATTATTTTAGGTCCATTTCAATATGCCCAGCCCCATACAAATGCCTCCATTCAACACTGCAGAGATTAGACCACTCGCCCGCCGCCCGCTATCCTGACCCTTTGTGACTGCACTGCAAGGGCAGGAAGAGAAGAGTCAAAGCTGGAAGCCCAGCTCTTTATACTCCCCACCCTCCAGTGAACAGGGGCAGATTCAGTCTAACTAAATGATTTCTAGGAAAGGCAGCAAGCACTGGGCGCTATGGAAACAAGGCAGCTAAACTGTCAAAGGGCTCCTCTGTTCCCTGAGTACTCTCACTTCTCTCTCCTCTGTCCCCAGTCCGTAGCCCAGCGATGCATCCACACACCACTGCTGCACTCATTAACCTGACTGTCTCTTCTTGTCCAGAGGGAGAGGGAAGAACTTAACTTTTGGTAATTATTCATCAAGTAAAATCCATAGTTAAATTTGACCATCACACAATCTAACCAGTCTGGTGTTTCCTGACTCAAGTCCTCATGACAAAATAAGCTTTACCTCTCTTGCCAGTTCTGAGAAATATTTGATTTTTCTCTTAATGTAGAAAAATGCAAATTATGGAGGGCCAAAGAGAAGGAAGTAATATGATTCTTTAATATAGAATTAAAGTTTCATTATTCTGTAGTGAGTGTGAACCCTCACTCTGCTAGCATATATACAGTTAGAACAGTTATGAAGTAGAAAACCAAATTCCTCAGAGATCTGCCATGTGGTCTTACAAAGACAAGGCAGACAGAACATTAACGTTCTGCGGTGCCCACAGCCTGAGACCTCGAGTGTGTGAGGGCTGCTGCTGGGCGAGACTGTCAGCCCCACTGCAGGAAATTCTGAGGGTCACTTACCTGCCCCGCTGTGTCTACAAGCTGAAGATGATACTCTTGCCCATTTACTGTGATCAACTTGGTGAATGCTACAAGGAAAAAGAGAATAGAATACTGGTTTAAATAAATTAACTCTGGATTACTTAAAAAGTTTGACCAATGACAAGTGATCAACTAAGTCTCTAATAGTCTTGTCACACTTTGCCGTTAATGGAAAATGAACAAGCCTCAAACTCTCCAGAGTATCTCCTTCCTTCATCAACCTGCTAGGAATTGCTGATGAAAATCAAGCTCAGAGAAACCTTGAATGCTTTCCAAAGGAACTGCAGTCAGGCAATAATTCACATCCTATAAAAACAATCTGACTGCTCTGTGGAGAGGGCTTCCTCTTATGAATGAGTGAAATACACTATGTAAAGCCAGAAGTCTAGAATGAACCAAAACCACAAAAGATCTTCCCTAATTCACAGGAAGTCCAATGCCAGAGCACAAAGAACTAGTATTAAGTGCTAAGAAGCTTCGGTACACTAAAAAATAAGCAAACAAAACAACAGCTTTACTGAGATAGCAACAATGGAGCAGATGTTCTGGGCTGAAACCACCATTCCTTTCTCAGCTTAAAGAGCCAGGCAATTTGTCATAGCCTTCTCCCCAGAAAAAGATGAGAAAAATCAGTCCAGAATTCAAGGGGACAGGGCTTCGAAACACAAGGAGGAGACTACTCACAGCCATAAACCTCAGCAAGTATATCTGTAGCCCCACAAGAAAGTGGAACACATTTCTTTTGTGTTGTTGGCTCCAGCCATTCTCCAGGCTGGCTGTCCAATACAGGCCCAGCAACAGAAGCTATCCCTCTGCAGCAGAAAGTGTTTCACCAAGCGACAAATAGAAACTATTGAGAAAACTAAGCAACAAAGAGAAAGGCAGAGGATAGCATGTGAATCATAGGTACTGAGAAAAGAACCCTACTAGCTAGTGTTAACCCATTGTAAATGCAAGCAAGGGCAATGGGCAGGCTCACAAAGACAATATTCTTGATGCTTTTCTGGAAACGGTCACATTCAGGAAACAGGTAAACCAGATGAAAACTGAACAAGAATAATTTGAGATGGAAAATATCCAATATAAACCCACTGATAGCTGGGTAAGGTGTCACACGTTTAAAAATTCAGCATGTTGGAGGCAGAGGCAGGCAGATTTAAGATCAGCCTGGTCTACATAGCAAGTTCGTGGTCTGCTGGAGCTACACAGTAAGATTCTGACTCAAAACAGCGAAAATTATCTTACTCTATACAAGAGTTTTACTTTGACTTCTCACCTGGTGTCACCTAACATTGCAGGAGCTTTCGATCAGGCAGTCAGGGGGCTTGATGAAAATTATCTAAGAAACACAGGTGAGCAGAAAAACAGCTATACTTAGTTAGAACTAAATAGCTGTAGTTATTGCAAGGTATAATTACTTCGTGGGCACTACTATACCAGCAGCACTGTTCCACACGCCTGGGATGCTCTAAGTCCCTGACTCTGAGTGAAGACGGGAAACCCATATAACTACCACAGAACTTGGGACTGTGTCTAGGAAAATGGGCACAGGCAGAAATTGTATTTGGTGAAAAACAAAACAAATCAAGAAAGTCAAGGGGGGGGGGGAGGATAATTGTTTGTGGATTTGATTTATTGCTTGCATTACTTTATTTGGGAATTGCATGAGAATCAGTATATGAGAGCTGAGGGTCCCTGCCCCCAGCTGGTTCTGATTAGCAAACAAAGTTGCCACCGGCCAATGGCTGGGCAAGGAGACAGAGGCGGGACTTTAGGATTCATGGGCAAGGGGACGGAGGAGGCAGAGAGTTGCCATTGCTGGGAAGGGAAGAAGATGCAGGCTTGAGAGCTATATAGAAGGGGCTGGAGAGATGGCTCAGCGGTTAAGAGCACTGACTGCTCTTCTGAAGGTCCCGAGTTCAAATCCCAGCAACCACATGGTGGCTCACAACCATCCATAATAAGATCTGACACCCTCTTCTGGTGTGTCTGAAGACAGCTACAGTGTACTTACATATAATAATACAACCACATGGTGGCTCACAACCATCTGTACAGCTAGCTACAGTGTAATCATATACATAAAATAAATAAATCTTTTAAAAAACAGAAGAGAGAGAGAGAGCAAGCGAGCTGTAGAAGACAGAGCACCAGTCATGTAAGAGTCAGAAAGAGTGGTCCCAAGACTTCCCCCTCTCCTTGGGTCTAGGGTAAAAAAGATAGAATATAGATTTTAGTAAGCAATAATTCAGGAGTATTGAAAGGGAAGCGTTAGCAACATGGAAGTTTAGAAGTGGTGCAGCCATTGAGCTGATCAAGGCATACTAAATATAAGGCTGCACGTGTATGTCTTTCATTCAAGAAACCGCCACCAAGGAGAGTAGAGCAGATTAAACACTACAGCAACAGATAACAAGAGATGAAAAGGACCAAAATACATTCTATACATGTATCAAATCAACAAAGAAAAAAAATCAAGGCAGTCAATCAGTCTAAAATATGCTAGCAGTGTTATGAATAATAAGTAAAACTGAACACAGGAAACCTGGGCACGGTGGTAACCACCTGTCCAAGCACTCAGAAAGCAGAGCAGGAAGAGACCAGGCTAGGCTACATAGCTAGATTGTCTCCACCTCCTGCCCCCCCACCAAAAGATATGAATACTAGGTGAAGCCTGCAAGTAGGCTATAGCTATTTACTATGAAGTCTTGTGCAAACAAAAGTAACAGATTTCTGACACCCTGGCATTTACGAAGTAAGATCGTATCACTAAGGTATGTTAAGCATCCTAAATTCATATTCACCAAGAGGTCTATGAGCAAGCCATGCTTAGTACCACTGTGAGACCCTTCATCAGAATTTCTTAACCATAGACAGGTGGTGGCGGCACATAACTTTGATCCCAGCACTAGGGAGGCAGAAGCAGGGGCTGTGAGTCTGAGGCCAGTCTGTCTACAGAGTTCCAGGACAGCCAGGGCTACACACAGAAACCCTGCCTCAAACCAAAAACAAACAAACAAACAAACAAAACCCTAAACAACCAACCAAAAATCCTAACCACAAATCATAATGCCAACTAACCCTGAGATGGCACTCCTTACAAACTGCTCCTGTTCTTGCTTGTAAACCACACCTCCAAGTTTAATACACATTAAGTTGTTAAGAAAATACTACAGAAAAGACAATAAACCGTATCTGTTAAAGTAGTACTTCTGGTCTGTTTCCTAACACTAGAAAACACATGGTTTTCTTTATTGAATTCTTCTATTATCCTATAACTATTGAAAATGACAGAGTCCCCAAACTTTTTTCTTTTATGGTGATATGTCACAGAGTGTGAAACCCCTGAACATTTGCTATAAATAACCTATTCTGTAACGATAAAGGCAAGTATAAAATAATTAGGTTATTTCTACATCTTCAATATTTTTTAAGGGGAAAGGGGTAAGACCAAGTCTCAATATGTAGCTTTGGTTGGCCTGAAACCTTTTCTCTCTTTCAAATTTATGTTCTTCTCTTTCAAGTTCATAGTTATCACCAAACATTGCTTTCTTGCCAAATAGCAGAGAAACAAAATAAAGGCTTCTAACCTGGTAAGAATATGAAAGTATAGTAAATAGAACTCGGTGACAAAACGTGCCCCCATAAAGTCTCAAGGGATATTTAACTTGATAATCATTTCTGCTCTTGCCTGCAGACTTTACAGAATTAAACACTATGAATCTATCTTTATGATAACACTGTCTTCACTGCTAAAAACCCAAAGGCACACTAAGGAGTGATACTGACATTAAACCAGTCAAGCTGGGCTCGACAGCCATGTACCTCTGATCCTCACTGCTCAGAGGAGCACGTGAGGAATACAATCAAGCTAGGGGGCACAGATCAACTTGGAACTCTGGCAGCAGACACTGCAAGAGCCATCACCCCCCTCCCCCTCCCCTATTAACTCCCACAAAACCCATCCAAGCCCTCATGTTTCCAGATGCTGAAACTTTAATTCATGTACTCTCTCCACACCAGGCCTTTCTGACGTGTAGACTTTCCGTGTCACTGAGAGTCAAAGCCTATCAGTGTTTCTACTGCAAGCTCAGGAGGTGAAGGCCAACGCGCTGGTTGTTATGGACCTAGCCACTCAATCTCTTCCATCTAACATGCCAGATCTGTGTGCTTCTGACACAGCCCTCCTCCATCAGTCCTGGTCTCAGAGCTTCACACCCTGGCTCCAGAGTCTACAATAGCGAAAAAGAAGGCTGAGCTCCTAACAAAGCAGGTGTTCTGGATGTGCTGGATCCCACCCTGAACATGTAAAGGTCTCAAAGACAACAAAATAAAGGCCGTGGCTGCTTCTGGCTACATATGCCCTTTCCTGCATGTGATATGAAATTGAACAGACTTAGAAACAACTTCTTTCCAATGCTGTAGCACCTGCTGTGATCCCAGAATAGCATGTTTGCCAGCGACCTCTTTCAAGTCTTTAGGACTCAGAGAGCAGGGTGCCTGCTCCTCAAGGTACAAGGGTTTAGAGGGTTTTCATACTTTTCAAACTTGACACCTATACAAAGGGCTCCTGCTGAGTGGAGGGGGTGGGTGGAGATAAAAATACGATTGCTCTCAATTCCTTATTCTTGAAGCTGACTTTGTGTACGAAGGTTCCAGTGTGGGAGCAGAGGCCTATTGGTTGAGGTATCACTTTCTTTCATGTCAAGGATATGGGCCCTGAATAAAAAAAAAATTCAGGGTACAAAGAGTAAAATTTCTTTAACCCCCCCCCATTGGAGAAATATAAATTTAACAGATTGCCCCCTGCAACCAAACCTTCAAGACTATACAAATAGTATTTGTGTACAAAAAATGCTTTCTCAGTTTCTAAGTAGTTGATAACAATACTCACTGTTTTCTATGGTTGGATCGTAGGAATCAACAAATTGGCCTTCAACAAACTGAATTGTCAATGAGGACTTTCCTATAAGAGAACAAACAGTTTAGAATTATTGGCATAGCTGGATAAAAATAACTGCTTTACAAAAAAGTCACTCTAGAACTAGAGGGATGGCTCAGTGATTAACAGCCATATGAACAGAAACCAAGTTTGACTCCCAGTACACAAGCTGGGCAGCTCATAACTGCCTGTAAGTCCGGCTCCCCTCCCACACATGTAATAAAAATTAAACGTTGACAATTAAAAACAAACAAACCCCATAGCAAAAACCCACTCTACTAGATAAAGAAACTGAAGGTATCACGGTCTACCACCTATGTAAGTAATTTCAAAGGTGAAACATATTTGCTTTGCATACGTGAAGACAATCAATTAAATAAACTATAACCACGTAAACATGTTTGTGACATCCATAAGTATTACTGAACAACAAGCATATGGGACAATTAAGGGAAATTCTTTAAAACAAAAGAACAGGGGCTGGAGAGAAGGTTCCATGGTAAAGAACACTGGCTGCTTTACCAGAGGACCCAGGTTTGATTTCCAGCACCCACTTACAACTACTGGGGATCCAATCCTGGGGACTGGACACTGTAATGGTTTGTAGATGCTAGGCCCAGGGAGTGGCACTACTAGTAGGTGTGACCTGATTGGAGTAGGTGTGCCACCGTGGGCCTGGGCTTTAAGACTCATCCTAGCTGCCTGGGAGCCAGTCTTCTGCTAGCAGTCTTCAGATGAAGATGTAGAACTCCCAGCTCCCCCTGCACCATGCCTGCTTGGATGCTGCCATGCTCCTGCCTTGATGATAATGGACTGACCCTCTGATGCTTTAAGCCAGCCCCAATTAAAAGGTTGCCTTGGTCATGGTGCCTCTTCATAGCAGTAAAACCCTGGCTAAGACAAATTCCCTCTTTGACCTCTATGGGTAGGCACTGGGCATACAGATGGTGCATACACATACATATATACACATCTGTAAAACTCATATGTGAAAATATAAACCTAAATGAAAAACTAAATGAACAAACAAAAATGGGAAAGGGTGGGGGAGGACAGGTGCAATTCCTGCAAACTCTTCCTCCATTTCAGTAACTAACAAGTTTGGTGTTTGTATCTGCACACATGCACATGGCCTATGGAAGCCAAAGGAGAGTCTTCAATGTTAGCCCTGCTTCAGGTGCTGCCCACCTTCTCACTTTTTATGTAATAGCTGTTCTTACTGGCTGAACACTGAGCTCACAGGCTCTACCAGTCTTTCACTTCTCCATGCCCAGGATTACAAGTGCTTGTAATCACAGCTGCCTTAAAACAAACACAAACTGTGGGTGCTATGGGCTGAACTTCAGGGGAAGTACATTACCAACTGAGTTGTCCTCACTGTCACTCTCTTCAGACACACCAGAGGTCATTGGATCCTATTATAAATGGTTGTGAGCCACTATGTGGTTGCTGGGAATTGAACTCAGGACCTCTGGAAGAGCAGTCAGTGCTCTTAACCACTGAGCCATCTCTCCAGCCCCTCCAGTTATATTTTTATTAGTGCACATTAATTTAAAAAGGTACAAAAATTGCACAAAATCACATTCACAATATTACGTATATAAATGTCCTTTGATTATACTCACACGTCTTATCACTCTCTTGTCTCCTCCCTATCTCCCGTGGCCCCCTTCCTCTTCTTCCCCCTTCTATTTTCACCCTTCTCTCCATCTGTGGTGGCTTGCATATGCTTCGCCCAGGGAGAGGCACTATTAAGAGGCGTTGTTGAAGAGAGTGTGCCACTGTGGGCGTGGGCTTTAAGACCCTTGTCCAAGCTGCCTGGGAGCCAGTCTTCTACTGGTTCCCTTTGGAACAAGATGTAGAACTCTCAGCTCCATCCCCAGTGCCATTCCTGCCTGGATGCTGCCATGCTCCTGCCTTGATGATTATGGACTGAACCTCTGAACCTGTAAGCCAGCCCCAATTAAATGGTGTCCTTAAGAGTTGCCTTGGTCATGGTGTCTGTTCACAGCAGTCACCCATCCATCCATCCATCCATCCATCCATCCATCCATCCATCCATCCACCCATCTATCCATCTATCCATCCATCCGCTTTTTGTAGACAAAGTTTCTGTGTAGCAGCCCTGGCTGCCCTGGAACCCACTTTGTAGACCAGGCTGGCTTAGAACTCATAGAGATCCGCCTGCCTATGCCTCCTGAGTGCTGGGAGTAAAGGCATGCACCATCACCGCCGGCTTCATGTCTATTTTAAAAATCTACATTCTGCATATAAGAGAAAGTAAGATTTTAAAATGATTTAATTTTTTCATTATTTTAGTTAATTAAGTTGAGGGAACTGTTTCTCGGGCCCTGACTGGCCTGATGGAACTCACATTATAGATCAGGCCAGCCCAGACTGCACAGTTCTGCCTACCTCTGCCCTGCCGCCCTTTGGGATGCTTGGATAAAGGTGTGCACCATTACTCAGGCCAAGAAAGTTAAAAAAAATTGCTCTTGTTTTTGTGTCAGGGTTTCTCTGTGTAGCTCTGGTTGTCCTGGAACTGAAAATAACTTCTTGAGAGCTTGTTTGGAGGTCCTAGCAGGGGAGCGCAGCTATTTTATATCTTTGACAGAAGAAGGGATGAACACTGGAGTAGTGAGGGAGGAAGGGGAGATCTGCCTCGTCAGCCAGATCAGCTCAATCAACGGGGTGACACATGTGGACGCCAGATGGCCCTCCCATCCAAAAGTAAACTCTGAAAGGAAGCTGAGTGAAGGTCATTTCCCACACTGTCCTTGACACCTGCTGCCTTACTGCACTGTCTTCATGTGTGCTTTCTCACAGATGGTTGTCAGTGTTATTACATTATCTGCTTTTAGAGAGTAATCTGGAAAAAAAAACCAAAACCTGTCACACAAGCATTTCACTTAAAATACTCCTTAATACAGACTCCTGTTCTGATGACTGGAACAGGCCTAAGGATGCCCAACAAATAATATTTTGAGTTCCACAGGATCAGAATCTCAAAGTACAGAGCTAGAACTAGAACCCCACCTTCTTACTCCCCTATCTGCTTCCTTAATGTCTCCCGGAACATGTTAAAACAGGGTCCCTCACTTGTGAAGACAAAAAGAAAAGATCCTCAATTACTGTTGTCAGGAAATAATAAACTGTATCTTGTTCATGTCACTGCCAAACTCCTCTCTTTCATGTGTTTTACAGGCTTGCTGGGCTTAACCCCTGCTGTGAATGGTATTTCTACTCCAGCCCTATACTGCAGGCAGGGTGTAGTTCATGCTCCCTGAGTCAGACTCTGAGTTGCACAGCTCACAGGCTGAGGAATGTCTTCACACCAAGGAGCGATAACTTGAAATTAATTCATAAAAAGCAGCACCCACCCACTCAAGCCAGACAACCTCCCAGTTGGCACTCATTTACTTCTCTCCAGTTCAGTCCTTACTACCATCAGCATGGACTCCCAACTCCACCATGGCCCACAGAACCAGATATGCCAACTGATCTACTTGTCTGGGCCTTCTCAGGTCCAGTCACCACCATCCTGCCTCTGCCAGCCTCCCACTGCTGTGACCTCTCCCCTAGCCACCACCACTCCCAGATTTCTGAATGTATGACTCATTCCTGTCATTCTGGCAAGTACAAATGTCAGTTCTGCAGGGAGCCTATCCCCAAACCACCCTACCTGAGGGAGTACCTGCTCCCTAACAGTCCTCCTGAAGCCATCTGCCATCTCTTCTCACCATTAGTCCACTGAGATCAGCCTGACACACCACACACATTCACTTCTAAATGAATAAACCAAAGCTTAGCTCTCATCTCTTCTATTCAGACAGTTTAACAGAAGAACAATTTCATTAGCATTTATTAGCACCAATCACGGGTCTGTCCACGCTATAATAGCAGTTCAAGAACTACACAAAGTTAAGTGGACTGTGTCCAAATGAGTCCAGGTTGGACATGTTATCCATAAAGAAGAATCTAATGTAGAGTTTAGGTACTATTTCCAGGAACAATGACAGCAAAGGAAAAAATCCCTCTAATGTTAGTAAAACTGAGAAGTTGGAAAAAAATTCTTTTTCAAAAAATCTATCTCCTTACTTTATGTATGAGTGTTCTGCCTGCATGCCTGTCTATGACTTCAGAGGTCAGAAGAGGATGTTGGGTTCTCTGGAACTGGAGTTACAGATGGTGGGTGAGCTGCCTCGTGGGAACTGGCAATCAAGCTCTTCCTCGGGAAGATCAATCAGTGCTCTTCACCACTGAACCATTACTCCAGCCTTCTTCCCAAAAGAAAATTCTTACCTATGTATATATACATCTAACACAACTACTTGGAGTCAGAGAAGTTTAGTAAGAAAGAATGAAGAGAGAGAAAAGTCCTTTGTAAAAACTTGTAATCACATTTATTTACTCGCACACATGTATTTGAGCACAGGCAGGCGCAGGCCACAGTGCCTGTAAGGAGGTCAGAGGACAGCCTGGGGCAGCTGGTTCTCTCCTTCCACCGTATGGGTCCCAGGAATGGAACTCTGATTCTCAGGCTTGGTGGAAAAGTGCCTCTACCTGCTGAGCCATCACCTCTGCTCAAGACATTTCTTAAGAAGCCTTTGAAGGGTACTTTAAATATCCTAGGAGATAGAAGGAAGGTAGGGAGTATTTTTTTCTCTCTAAAGTTGAACAGATCTTAAAGGTATTCTTTGAGACTTTCATCCATGAATACACAGATTTCATCATATTCCCTCCTCCCACCATGGAACTCCTCCTGGGATCCCCTCACTTTCCTTTGTACTCTCGGTCCTTTTAAAAGAAAAAAATCCACGAGTGCAACTTGTGCTGCCCATATATGCACAGGAGCACAGTCAACCTACCAGGGACCACATTCATAAAAAAAACAAAACAAAAAAACAAAACAACAACAACAACAAAAACCCAAAACCACCCTAACCCCACCCCGCCCCCAACTTCCCAAGCAGCCATCAGCTGTCAAGAGCTGTTGACTTGCTTGATCCAGGTCTTTTGGGGCAACCACAGCAGCTGAGTTCACGAATACAGAGACAGTTTTATACCAGCCTTCTCTGACCTCTGGCTTTTACAAATCTTTCTGCCTTCTCTTTCAGATATTCCTTGAGCCTTGTGGGGACACAGTATGATACAGATATCCCATTTATGGCTGTACACTGCATCTTGACCAGTTGTGAAGAGACAGTCCATTTAAAAAATACACTTCCTGTTGCACATTCAGAAGTGCCCATTTGTATTCTAATAAGAAAAGTTAACCTGATAAAATGAGGTAGTCTAGCCTAAATCCCAACAAAGAACAGTCAACTACTGTCATCCTGAGAAGTCAGCTGGGTAACAGAAATTAAACCCTTACTCTTTAGGATGCTAATTGAATGTGTCCTTCCGACGGGCCTCAGGAGGAAAGGTATTATTATTCATTAGGAGAAAAGAGGCTGTGAGCAGCTGAGTCTCCCTTGGGTCTCTCCTCCCTGGTTAGACTTTCCTCCTAAGGGGGAGATCACTAATTACTGAAACCAAGACAGAACTTAGCTGTTCTGCTGTCTTCATCAGAAAGTAGAACACTAGACACTGTCAATGAAATCTAGTCAACACAGACGAGTCATCCGTGTCCATGAAACACAACACCTGTGTTCAAGTGCTCTCAGCCCTGCTACTGTACTGTAGCTTCCAGGGACAGCGCTGAAACAGCAGCAGTGGAAAAGTCAAGTTCTGTTTGCGCTATGTTGGCAGCTACTAAAAATCAAATTGTATTCTTCATTGTGGCCAACGTTTATGATTCCCCCTCACAACACCTGACATTTACTTTGGCTTTTGTCTCTAGCAAATCTAACTTCTAAAAACACTAGTGACTTGTTAAAGGTGAGTCTGCAAAGATGGCCATGCTCTAAATTTGTACTGAAGAAAAACTAAAACTAAACTCTTTTTTTTTTTTTTTTTTTGGGGGGGGGGTGTATGTCTGAGAAATGTTATAGGAAAACAACCCAAGAGTGATCTGAAATACAGAGAAGAGGAGTCCATGCCTGGGCAAGTGTATACCGGCACAGTAAGGGCAAACCATTATCAATCAATAGCACGAATTATAAAGGTTATGAAAAGAACCAACCTCAAGTCCCACAGTTAGCTTCCACAGACTCTTCTTCCTAATAAAACAACTGTCTGTTTTAAAAACCACAGAAAATTATTATTTTATTAATTTCTCAACTTTCACTAGGTAAGATGGACATCAAGTTGGTTTATTTGTTTTGCCATGATAAAATAGCATGGTAAGTAGTCCACTCTATTTTCTCTGAAGCTGTACTTTCAAGGTTGTTATTGATTCCCACGCTTTGTGATTACCAAAATAAAATAAAATAAAATAAAATAAAATGCATCACTTATATAACCACTTAGCTGTTTTCAGATTAGTTCTCAACTTGTTTTTATGTTTCTTCTCCTAAAAAACATATAACTACTTTCATACCTCCATCCTCATAGCCCAGCATTCTCTACTAAAACAGTTTACGTGTTTCTGGTTCATTGGGCTAAGGTGGGTAGGGGAGGGTCTTGCTCAACTAACAGGGTGATCAACTCATGTGTGGGGGGGGTACCCATCACAACTACAATGCGGCAGGCACAACCATTCCAATGACTCCTCCTCTTTGAAGCGCTGGAGATTGAATCCAGGGACTTAAACACACTAAGTAGAAACTCCTTACACCGAGTGACAACCTCGCTCTACCCCTAACTCTTAACATACAGGGACACTGATGTCCTATGTACAACCTAACAGCTGTAGCAAAACCAGCAGTATCTATCACCCTTAACCTCACCTCTATAGCATGGGTTACATGTCAGAAAGTGAGGGCTGGTCACTGTGACCCAAACTACTGTCCCTATGCTTCAGCACCTGCTGAGGACCAATCAATCAGTCTTGGGCATTCTGCCAGCACACATTCTTTCCAGCAGTCATCACCCCATCCAGACCAACTCTGAAGCAATGTTTTCAAAGCGGGGGCAATGAGAATCATTCACTTACTGAAGCATGGCCCACATTGTTTCTTTAAGAAATAGTAACACTGGTGTCTTAGTCAGGGTTTCTATTCCTGCACAAACATCATGACCGAGAAGCATGTTGACGAGGAAATGGTTTATTGAGCTTACACTTCCATGCTGCTGTTAATCACCAAAGGAAGTCAGGACTGGAACTCAAGCAGGTCAAGGAGCAGGAGCTGATGCAGAGGCCATGGAGGGATGTAACTTACTGGCTTGCTTGCTTCTCCTGGCTTGCTCAGTCTGCTTTCTTATAGAACCCAAGACTACCAGCCCAAAGATGGTACCACCCACAAGGGGCCCTCCCCCCCTTGATCACATTGAGAAAATGCCTTACACCTGGATCTCATGGAGGCATTTTCTCACCTGAAGCTCCTTTCTCTGTGATAACTTCAGCTTGTGTCAAGTTGACATACAAAACCAGCCAGTACAGGTGGCCCGGAATGTAAATAAAGGTGTTGGGAGCCGGGCAGTAGTGGTGCACACCTTTAATCCCAGCACTTGGGAGGCAGAGACGGACGGATTTCTGAGTTCGAGGCCAGCCTGGTCTACAGAGTGAGTTCCAGGACAGCCAGGGCTATACAGAGAAACCCTGTCTCGAAAAACCAAAAAAATAATAATAATAATAATAATAATAATAATAATAAAGGTGTTGGGAAACTTCAAGTTTTGTTTCAAACTTCAGTTTTGGACCCATTTATAACTGGGTGACTATATGAAGTTTATTACTATAGGTTGCAATTGAAAAGGGTAGAAATATACTTTATAGAAGAGTGTTCCATGATGTAATGATTAGTACTCTGACTCAGAGATATACTACTGTAACCCTGACTCTCAATCTCTAACCTCTACAGGTTTCACTTCACTTCCAAGACAAATTATTTCTTAATACTCCTTTGCCAGGGGCCTCCAATTTCCTTTCTGTGAGCCTTCTGATAAATCTGTGATCCTAATCTAATGAGCATCTTTGGGTCTTAGCATTTACAAGCGAGGTCTTCTCTAGCTCCCAACCTGTGTAGCACCCTTTTCTTCTGCACTAGCAGTTTTACATGCTGAGTGTACCCCCAGCAACCTAGCACCACAGGGTACTTGTTATCAAGCCTACCCAAACCTCCTCGACAGGAAGCTCTAGTACAGGAGTATATCAGCAAGTGTCTCTGTGTCCCGCAATTGTGCAACAAGTTGAACTATGATCCCGATCTACCATCCAAGGAGTTCTCCAAAGCTCTAATTCCTACCAGCAGCTCAGAGCATAAGCATTAAAACCCTGTTGATACCGCCATGATTATTACGTGCCATAACCCCTGAGGTACCAAGAACGTTCAATCTCTTTATTACCACTATCTTTCAGGTACAGGGACATTAACAAGAACATTAAGCACTGTTCACGCCACCTGTGAAAGCACGCCTGTCCATCTGACATCATCCACACATACCGTCTTTCTAACAGAAGCTGTTCTATCCCCTTGTTCTCTTATCTAGTTCCTCTCAGCCACCTCTAACCTTTGTCCTCCTGAAACAATTCTAGACAGATTTCCTCCTGGTTCACTCTATGCCACATAGTTTGTTCCACATCTGTCTCTGAAATATTTTAGAATCCCAAAAAGCACCCCTACGTGTGGTTCTGTCTGCTGTCAAACACCTTGCTAGGGTAGTGCAGCAACTGTGTACTGCATACTTGACCATGAATAGAATAGTGCAGGTGACAGAAAAAAAAAAATCTTAGCTACTTAAAACTCCACTTCACTAACCCAAGTTCAATGAACTTGGAGATACATGTTCATCTGTGTGTCCTGCAGAAAACCAACCATAATAAAAAGGTGTACAGATTCTGAAGAGCCTTGAAGAAAAAGATCAGATAGAGATCAAAACTACAGAAGCAATTAAGGGTGAGAATTAGCTTTCTAACTTCCGAAAAGAAATTGATCAGCAAGACAAAACCTGTAGATCAGACTGAAATAATACAAGCTCACCAAAAGGATGCAAGGGAAAAACTAAGACTTCTGGGTGTCTCTGAGGGCCTGACATTCCTACAAAACTGCAGTTCTGCTTGCTCTTCCCTGTCACGCATTCACTTCATCTTTCACTCCTAGCGTCCGAAGTTATAGTCCCAAGTGCTTCTGCAGTCATGGCCACCTCGCACGCCATCTGTCTTCACCCCACTTCTCCTCTAGCTGCATTTCTGTAGTTCCAAGCTTGGGAACATTTCATCCCTCAGTAAACCTTTAAGGTCTTTGTAAAAGGAACAGGAACTGGCAGTGCCTGCTCATAACTGGCTTGAGTGACTCTTATAAGGAAGAGGACAGTCAGGAACCAAAAGGGGAACATTCTTTGGGTGTTTGAGGTAGGAGAGACACACAGACTTGAACAAGTCACAGACCACAGGAACCTAGAGCCCTACTAGGGACAAAAGGTAGGGAGAGAGAAAGGCTGAGAAGAAAGTGAATGAGATGGAGTAATCTAGAGGAAGCAGGAGAAACTCAAACATTAGGAACCTCAAGTTACATTCCTAGACAAACGGAGTCTCCGCTAATGAGACAAAACAGTGTGGTGGCCAATTTGATGGTATTTCAGTCATCTATAAGACATAGCTCTGGTTATGCCCATGAGGGTGCTGGAGAGGGTTAACTGAGGATGGAATGTCCACCCTGCATGTGTGCAGCACCATCCTGTGGGCTGGGGTCCTGGATGAGTAAAAGGAGAAAAGGGCAAAGCCCCACAGAGCCCCAACATTCACCACTTCCAGCGTCCCAAGCACACACAGATCATGTGACCAGCTGTCTCACATTCTTTCCCCCCTCTTCCACAACAGACTGTGTCCTGAAATTGTGAGCCAAAATAAACCCATCATGCTTTTTGTCAGGTATTTAGTGTTAGCAGTTTGTCTAAGCTCCACCCCAGTTACCAGGCAATAGTCAGGTGTGCCTCTCTTCCTCTCTCTCTTCCTTGCTCTCACTCTGTCCTCTCACCCCTTTCCCTTTCTCCTCTTCCCCTCCCCCCTCTCTCTCCACGTGCTCATGGCCGGCCTCTACTCCTTTCTCTGTCTCTATTAGCCTCTCAAATCCCTCCCTCTGCCCTGAATAAACTCTATTCTACACTATCCCGAGGTGTGGCTGGTCCCTCAGGGGGAAGGGGCACCTCAGCATGGGCCCACGGAAGCACCCCTTCCCCAACACCTGACTGCACACACACCAAACATATTCCTTCTCTCCTCATCTTTTTATAAAACACATTAGTCACAGCATCAAGAAAAATAACTAATACAAACAGCCATCAAAATTATAGATGAAAGGAACCTGTAACTCTGCCCAAAACTAAAAGCAAACAAATAAACCCCAAACGTTTGAGTTTCCAACATAATTATGAAAAAACAGCCAGGAATAGTGGCATATATTCTCATTCATATTCTCTCTCTCTCTCTCTCTCTCTCTCTCTCTCTCTCTCTCTCTCTCTCTCTCGGCATACTCCTTTAATCCCAGCACTCAGGTAGATTTCTGTGAGATCAAGGCTAGGCTGGTCTACCTACATAGCAAGTTCTAGGACAGCCAGGATTACATAGAGAGACCCTGTCCCAAAAAAGCAAACAACTTATGGGGGAGAGAGAGGGCAGGGGAGGGAAACAAGTAATTATCAATGTGAGTTTCAAGTAAAAATGGAGTAATTTTGGCAATATTCAGAGCAAAACAAACAAAAGCAGCTCTATAACAACCATCACTTTCCATTTCTAGGAATCCATTCATTTCACAATATAGCACCCGTTAGTGACAGCTCGATGGTAGGCAGGATACTTATAACACTGATGAGTAAGGTTTGTAAAACATCCTGATTTCAGAAACATTTTAATTAGTAGAAACAGAACAGTGGGTGAAAGCCTAGGATTTGAACTCAAGATTATGGTATGTATTCCATAAGATAAATGTTAAGCTCTATGGGCTTCACAACAGGGCAGTATCCCATATAAAGAAAGCATAGTACCTACCATAGATTCAATAAATGTCTATTAAATTCTAGTACAATATTCCGAGTCAGCTAACCTTTTACCCAAATTATGATCAATATAAATTGAGGGGGAGGGAGTCTATATTCCGGGAACCCACAGCTTTCAAGATAAGGGTAGTATTGGTATAAGACAGGCATTAGATTCAACAAGCAGAGTCTAGAAAAAGATCCATGTACAGGTATGATACTTTTAGCAGAACATTTTTGGCAGAAGTGTAAAGGCAAGTCAAGGGAGAAAGTACAGTATTTTCAATACATGGTGCTCAAACAACTGGACATTTATATTGACACAGAGAGAGAGAGAGAGAGAGAGACAGAGAAACCCTAGCTATACCTAGTTGGTACCCTATTTAAAAAGCATTATGATCAAAACGAGATTATAAATTATAAAATGAAAACTATGAAACTCCCAGAAGAACACATTCAAGAAAATCTTTGTGACATAAGTTAAGGAAAATTTTTTCTATATATAACTAAAAGTACAACCCATTAAAGATTTTTCAAAGGAAATCAACTTGAACTTACCAAAATTAAGAACTGTGGGACGGGAAAGGTGGTTCAGTTGACAAAATGCATACTGCACAGACTTAAGTCCAACACCCAGGATCCAAAGCTGGGGTTGGTGGCTCAAAGCTGTGATCTCAGCACTGTGGAAGTAGAGACAGGATGATCCCTAGGGCTTACTGGTGAATTAGTCTAGGTGAACTGGTTTGGCTAAGTTCAGTTAGAGACCCTGCTGCAAAATATAAGGTTGAGGGCAATTAATGAAGACAATCGACATCAACTTCTGGCCCCTACCTGCATATCTGAGCCATGCATATACAGATACAAAAACTGCTCTATGACATAATTAAGTCATTCCCTTAATGAATTAAGTGAATGAAAATACAAGCTATGGACCTGCAGGGAAGTATCTTCAAAACACTGGAGTAACTGCAGAAACCAGCAAAGTAAAAAGGGACCATTGTTGGGGTAGGGGTCAGGAGCAATAGAGAAGGGAACAGCATGGCACACATGGTCTGAGGGAAAACGGCAAAAGTGGGGGAGGGGAAAGGAGATGGGAGGTGGAAGGAGATAAATGAAGCAGGGAGGAGGGTAAAATAATAAGAATGCCTCAAAAGGTATTAAGTAATAAGGAATGAAATAAGGAAGTATTAACTACCTAAAAATGCATATAGTACGTGAGTTAGTGTATAAATATACATATATCATTTAAATTAAAAATTCCCACCTGAGCTAACAATGCTGCCCCAAAGATTCATAGAGCATAGAACAAAGCCCTAACACCTGGCACTTCAATGTCCTTTCAAAGGTTGTTAGTCAGAGTTGCCCCCTGGAGGTGGAAGGTCAGTCCTTATTGCTGGAGAGATCTTGTACTTCAGACAGAGTTCAGAGGCCCCAGATGGATCTAACCTGAAGGCCTCTTCCCTGAGGGCAATCTTTCCTGATTCCAGGCACCCAGCACCTTCCAAGAAGGGAAGTAACAAACAGTCCCACTCAGTCAGCTCTGATGCCCACGCACCACAACAGTGACCAGCATGGCACCACAACAGTGAGTACTTGCACGAATTACTGACTTGCAGTAACCAACAGCTCTCTAAGTGGACTTAAGACTGTCATGAATCTTGAAGGAGAACCTACAGGCACCACCTTAGTAAACCAGCACAATTCCTCCATGTATTCCTTCTTTGTGTAGGTTCTAGGGCCTGAACTCAGGCCACCAGGCTTCTGGAAAGCACCTTTATACACTAAGCCGACTGGCTGGTCTTGTTGCTACCTTGAGTTGAAGGTGTACACACACAGCTAGAGTCACCGAGGATGTTCTGAAAATACACACCTATGTCAGCAACTTCATCTCGAAGGGTCACACAGGAGCTAATGTATACTTCGGAAAGTGGCCATCATGAGTTTTAACATGAGCGTCACTGTCAAACAGTGTCTGATGAGGGCATGGATGTTAACAATACAAACATTTTCCCCTTATTCTTTGCTACACAGCTCTGACTGTCCTTAAATTCATGGGCACATTGCATGTAAGTGCTGGATTACAATTGTGTGCCACCACGCTAAGCTTGAATAAATACTGCCCCCCCCCCCCGCTTCTCTTAAAGATGGGGTCTCATGTTAGTCTCACCTCAAACTTGCCATAGAGTTGAGGATGACCTTGAACATCTGATTCTTCTGCCTCTTACCTCCCAGACCCTGGATCACAGGCACGCACCAGCACATCAGATTTTGCATGATGCTGGGGTTGGAGTCCAGGCCTTCATGCTGGTAGGCAAGCATTCTAGCAACTACACCCTCAGTCCAAACTGTTCAACCGAAAACTCAAGTGAGACACTTATTAGAGTTTGCGAAAACATGAGTTGTCTCACTTGTTCCTGTGAGTTAGTTAAGCAGGGCTGACATCACCTTGCATTCTCACACCCATTCATAAACTTTAAAAACAGATGTTGGTAGAGAGTAAAAAGGGGGGAGAGGTTAAAGTATAGTTATTATGATAAATACAAGGGAAAATAAGCAAAACTGGTTCAAAAAATTATTCACTCAAATACCACTGTGTACCGCCAAGCACTATGCTACCAGAAAATGCTTCTGAGGAAAACAAGAATAAATGAAGAATTTTATTAAATGTCAGAGTTTTGGGAATTGATTCCCAAAATATAACATTCAATTTTCTAGGATGAATTACAGATAAGCCAAGGTTGGAAGTCAAGAACAGACTTTAATAAACAACAGGTAATAAAACATCTGTCAAAGAAGAATAAACATTCCTAGATTTGGTCTAAAATGGGTGGGCAAGTCGGGCATGAAAAAGAGCTCTTCCTACAAAAAAAGGGCCAAAAAAAAAAAAAAAAAGAGGTCGCAAAGGTAACTCAGTATGTAAGAGTGCTTACCACCAAGTCTGACCCACATGGTGGAGAGAGCTATCTTTTCCAAATGATCCTCTAATCTCAACATGTGTGCTGTATCAAGCATGTGCAGGATTAAAAAAAAAAGACAAAACTTAAAATACCTATTTTGACTAGTTAAAGAGCATAAAATTTAAGATTTCTTAAAATACTCATTGGCAGCTAAACAATCATATTTATAAGGAAATTTCTTGCAAAGTTGTTAAAAGTATACCAAGTTTACTCCAACATTAATTCAG
This sequence comes from Uromys caudimaculatus, assembly GCA_028551405.1. NCBI lineage: Eukaryota > Metazoa > Chordata > Mammalia > Rodentia > Muridae > Uromys > Uromys caudimaculatus. The sequence goes on from CM052700.1 coordinate 144,928,950, forward strand.
TTCTCAAGACACTTTTGCTACCCAGTATTGTCCTGGAGCCACATGTGGATAATGGTTATGAAACACAGTAGGTAGCTCTGACATATGTATGTTAAGAGTTTGGAGATTTAGTATGAAAAATATTTTTAAATTATGTGTTCAAATGAAAAGTACTTTGAACATACTGAGATAAATTAAACTTTACTGGAGCAGAAGTATCATATCTGTATAAACTAACTACCTTTAGAAAGGTGCAGAGCAACCATCTTAGAACCAAAGTTTCTATTCAGTCATTCACATATCTATGCAGTAGAGACCAAGAAAGAAACTGTCTAGAAATGAAGCTTATCCCCAACAGGAATGAGAAAAACACCCTCAATCCTTTGGGGGTGGGGTGTCAAATAACCCTTTCACAGGGTCCCCTAAGGCTAACAGAAAACTAGCAAAATTACAAAGTAGCAGCAAAAATAATTTTATGGTTGGGAGTCACTGTAACATGAGGGACTGTATTCAAGGGTCACAGCATTAGGAAGGTTGAGAACCACTGATGTAGACACACAAATGCTCAGCACTCCTGCGTGGCTGACTCAACAGTGAGTCAAGTGACAAAGAAACAATCAACCCTAAAGTGAGAAGGGACGCTGGATCAACCCTTGGTGGACATTAAGTTAGCAGGAGCAGAAAACAGTCCCCAACAGGGACACCTGTCCCCGAACTGTGGGGTCATTGCTAGGATCTCTAAAGCCAGGCAGATGTGAGATCTGGCAGGGGCAAAAATGAATCTTATCCACCCTCTAGCCCTTGGTCCTGTTGTTAGGTTTTCTTCTTTTAACCAAAGGCAACACTGCCGGCTCACACTAGCTAGCACAATCCCTACCAGAGAGACATCCTGCACTGGCCCACAACACCTGAGTCTTTCTGATTGCCCCATCTTCTTCCCATAATACAGATTTTTCTGGAGATGTAAAACAAAATATGATCCAGGGGCCAAATTTGGCTCAGAATCTGTTTTATTTTTTGTACAGTCTATGAGTTAAAAGCGGGTGTACATGTTTTTCTTTCAATGGCTTCGAGAAAAAAGCTAGTATTTTATATCTGAAAATCAGGTAAAATTCCAATTTCAAACCCATGATATAATTTCACCGAGACACAACTACAGCCATTTGTTGATGTATTTGCCTTCCCATGCTTTTACACTATGAGGGCAAAGGAGAGTAGTTCCAACAGGAGACATCTAGCCTGCAAGGCTTGCGATTATTTACTAGTTGGCTTGCTGTAGAAAGTCAGCCAATCCCTAGTATAGATGATAACTGTATTTGTTGATTAAAATCCTTTAGGGAGAGTCTACAACTTAATAGAGTTTACAAAGCTCAGTCCCACCTTCCTCCCTACTCAACATTTTGCTTCTCTATGTCTTTGTCCACCAGTGGAAGTACACTGTCCTTTCTTGAGACACTCATCCACCCCCGTGGTTATCTTCATAACAAACCAAAGGTTTCACAATGCTTCCCACCCTCACAACGATGACCAAATTCAATTTCCATTTAGTGAACTAGGTAACAATCCACTTATGGACAGTGTTAGATATTATTAACAGCTCATTATTTTGTACCTTCAATTAAGAAAAACACTGCACAATAATGATTTTCTATATTACAACAGGTAGAGGCAGCTGGATCTCATTTTGTGATCCAGCTGCTGTTTTTAATTTATGTAGCTCACCCAGCTTTCAGTGATGCTGGTATTTATACACACCACATTTTACAATACTGGTAGCATGCTGCCACCAGCAATTTTATTTAATCTTTGGAAACCTCACTATTATCAGGTACAAAGGCAACAACATCCAAAGAGCATCACAAAAGGCCACAGGAGCTGCATTCAGAGTTCCCTTTGCAACTCACTGCCTCCTACTCAGCATGAATGACTTTCCAAAGTTCCTTTGAGGCCCTGTAGCTTGTGCCCGCCTTCCCAACTTCATTTCTTACTCTCACCTCATTATGCTTTACCACCCCCAGTTTCCTTCCGTTCTCAATCATGCCAAGATTTTTCTTGCCCCGCTAAACCCTTCTTGTCTTTTAGACTAGGGAATCTTGCTAGGCAGCTCTTACACATATCTTTGCTAATCATTCCTACAATGCACCCACTTTTGATTCAACTTGATACAACAGTGTAGCAAGATCTTACTTTGGACTTTTGGACCTTCTCCAGGACTCATAAGGTGGAAACATCACCAAGTCAGTCACTGCATTATGCTCACATTTGTACAAAAATGCAAATGCAATGGTAATGCCTGTGTTACCCCTCAGCAAGAACCATGACAGCAGGTACAAACCAAGCGGAGAATCATTTTATTCTATCACCACACCCTCTGAGGGACAAGCCACATTCATTTGCCAACAGCCTTAGGAGCACAGTAAGAGTGATTAAGTTTACTGGGTCTTGACCCTTACATCTTTTAGTATTCTCCAAGAGGGCCAACAAGGTGACTCAAACAGCTAAAGGTACTTGCTGTGGAAATCTGGAGAAAGTGGAAAGAAAGAAGAGATTCCTGGAAGTTGTCCTTTGACCCTGACATAGGCACCATGGCTGGAGCACCACCACACACAGTAAACAAACCAAAAAAACTAACAAATGGAAAAAAGTGTTTTTAATGTATATGAATGTTTTGCCTGCATGCATTTTTGTATATTAATGGTGTGTACTGCCTAAGTGAGCCTGTTGTGAGCTTGTGTGTAGGCGCTAGGACCAGGAGCGCCATAAAGTCAGCGATCTTCAGCACTGAGTCATCTCTCTAGCCTCCTGAAGAGCTTTTAACAACACATCAATACTTAAAGATTTTTCTGAGGTTAGTGATGGCATTAGTAAATCTAATCTTTTTTTCTTTTCTTTTCTGAGATAGGTTTCTCTGTGTAACAGCCCTGGCTCTGTGAGTTCTGGAACTCACAGAGATCCACCTGCCTCTGCCTCCAGAGTGCTGTGATTAAAGGTGTGCACCACCAACCACAAGAAAATGGTATTTTCACCGTTGGATACACGTTAAAGGTGTCCCCGAGTGTTCTCCCTCCTCATGGACCTGGCAACTGCCCCATGCACGGGTGAGCACTGGGAGGAGAGATTAGGCTCAGGAGTGGGGATGTGGACTCTGCCTCTGCTGAGTCCTGGAGTCCTCCTCCGAGCATTGGAAAAAAACAAACAAAAAACTCTACATGTATATCGCATGTATATTTTTTATATTGATCATATGCATATATATGTACTTAAGTGATTCAAGAGGCCCTTTTCTAATCTTAGGCAAATGTTTTTGTTAATTTTTACTATATTTTAATTGAATCCATTACATGCAAAATATTAATAAATATAGGCAGTAAAAATAAGTAATGAGGGTGCGGAAGAGATAGCTGATGTGTAATAGAGCTTGCTGCTCTTCCAGAGGATCTGAAGTCAGTTCCCAGTGCGCACATGGAGGCTCACAACCAACTAAATCTCTCCTTGGGATCCAAGGACCTCTTCTGGCCCCTGAAAGTACCTGCACGCACATGGTATACACACACACCTAATAAAAATTTCTAAATGAATTTTAAAAATAGTAAAAAAAAAAAAAAAAAAAGAAAAAAAAAAGTGTGCACCACCACCCCCAGCAGCAAATGGAATTTTAAAGTATCTGCATATTAAATGTACCAACATATGGATGATCTGTGTAACAGGGGATCAATGACCTAAGTTCCACAGGATAGAATCAGTCAGGTATAAGAGCTATTCGCAGAGCAAAGCAGAACAATGTCGTTTAGTTCAAAGTGCAGTCTGAACACAAGAGAACCAACTTCCATAAGTTGTCCTCTAACCCATGTACATACCTGCTTGTCTCAAATAAATACACTAATAAAAGACACACTGTTGGTTACTATGCACAAAAATACCAAAAATACACCTCAAAGAGCTATTAAAAATTCACCTGTTTTCAGCTAGGTTGTGGTACATATCTTTAATCCCAACACTCAGGAGGCAGAGGCAGGTAGATCTCTGAGTTCTAGGACAGCCAGATCCTGTCTTGTCTTGAAAAAGCATAAACAAAACAACCCCCCCCATCACCCATTTTCAACTATTCATCTGATAAAGGCCATTTTTTGGACTCATACTGGAATGAAATCAGCAGCAGATGAAAATTCATTGCTTAAAAAAAAAAAAAAAAATCAATTACTACCGGGAAGTGGTGGCGCATGCCTTTAATCCCAGCACTTGGGAGGCAGAGACAGACGGATTTCTGAGTTCGAGGCCAGCCTGGTCTACAAAGTGAGTTCCAGGACAGCCAGGGCTATACAGAGAAACCTTGTCTCGAAAAACCAAAAAAAAAAAAAAAAAAAAAAATCAATTATTAAGAGATTCTTGGTTTTTGGAGAGATGGCTCAGTGGTTAAGAGCACCGACTGCTCTTCCAGAGGTCCTGAGTTCAATTCCCAGCAACCACATGGTGGCTCACAACCATCTGTAATGGGATCTGATGCCCTCTTCTGGTGTGTATGAGGACGGCTACAATGTACTCATATACATTAAATAAGTAAATAAATAATTATTTTTTTTTAAAAGAGAGAGATTCTTTCCTGGGGGCTAAAGAGATGGCTCAGTGGTTGAGAGCATTTGCTGCTCTTGCAGAGGACCCAGGTTCATTTCCAAGCACATCACCTCTAACTACAGTTCCAGAGGAACGGCCTCTTCTTGTCTTAAAGACTTGTATGCACCCATACACAAGATAAATCAATCTAAGTAATAAAAAAGATTCTTTCAGATCGGAAAAGCATACTATCAAAATCTAGGTTGCTTTATGGCAGAAATTGGTAAATTCGTCCTATATTTATGGGGTTAAAAATAGGCACATTAGTCTTGAAACAAAACAAAACAAAACCTTTAAGTTAGAAAACTCCTATGTCCCTACTGATATGACACCACAGTGATGTCAGAGGGACTGTGGACTGGTGTGAAGACAAACAGATCAGCAAAGATCGCAGAGGGGAAATCTATGCACACCTCACTTTCCATGAGGAAAAAGAATTCAATGAGGAAAGAATGAGGCTGAGACAAGTTGTACCCTTCTCTCACACCACACATATACTAGCCTCAAGCAAGTCATAAACCTAAAGGGAAAAGCTGAATAGAAAACATTCAGAGGAAACAGCAGTGTTTCCCATTAGGCTATGAGCTCCCTGGATGACACCAAAGCAGAAAGTGCAAAAGGGGAACAATTAGACCTCAAGCGAGGCCCTAAACTGAATCCTGAGTACCAAGGTAAGAAAAATGGAAGCACAACTTCACCACCATAGATGGAAGAAATTGTTTATAAATCACAGACAACCTTGAAGCCTACTAGGATGGCTAAAGGTAAGCAGACAGAGTTGGTAAAGATGGAGCCAATCCCAAGCCTAATACATTGTTATCAGGAACGTAAAGGGAGATATTGTAGAATGTCCAGATCCCAGCAGTTCCGTTATTAGGGAACAACCAAGAGAAACGAAAACAAAGGAGTGTCTGTACAGGAATGTTTATAACACCATTACTTTAACAGACAAGTAGGAACAATTCACACATCTAAGAGGAAAATGTAGCATAAACTCACATTAATGAACTATTAATTCAGCCACGAACAGGAACAAGGTATGATATCTTTACATGAAATGTTCAGAGTAAGTAAATCAAAAACAGAAGGCAAATTAGTGGTTGCCAGGGTCTGAGTGGTGACAACTAACTGCTATGAGCACAGGTTTTCCTTTTGGGACACATGGAGATCAAAATTGAATCCCCAGAACCCAGGTGGTGGAGGGAAAGAAACAATTCCCAAAAACTGTCCTCTGACCTCCACATAACTCCACATGCCTGATGTACATAATCTTCTAGCAAATTAATAAAATATTAAGTGTTCACTTCAGCAGCACATGCACTAAGATTGTAACCATACAGTGAAGCATCCCATATTTTGAAAAGTTACAATAAGCATTCTTTTATACAGAATAATGAATAGGACTGATAAAGCTTCACAAAAATAGCCACTACTGATGCTGGGCAGTGGTGGCGCACGCCTCTAATCCCAGCACTTCTGAGGCAGGCAGAGGCAGGTGGATTTCTGAGTTCGAGGCCAGCCTGGTTCACAGAATGAGTTCTAGGACAGCCAGGGCTACACAGAGAAACCTTGTCTCAAAAAAAAAAAAAAAAAAAAAAAAAAAGCCACTACTGACCTACTCTGCAGAGGTAGATACATAGCACACACTAAGCACACATTAGTATGGAAGTACATGGCAAGTCACGTTTAAATCACAATTTCTTAAAAAGACACACACAGAGGCACTAAACTTCTTTTGAACATGTGTACAGGTGTGTACGTGGGCGTGCAAAGAGGCCAGAAAGAGATGTCAGGTGTTCTGTCCCTCCTCACCTAGTTCCCTTGAGACAGGGCCTCTCACTGACACTGAAGATCTCCATTTTCTAGACAGGCAGGTGGCTAGCAAGCCCCAGTTCTCCCATCTCTGTCCCCACCACCACTCTGCCTTGTACAGCTTTACATGGGTTCTGGGGACTGGAACTCAGGTCCTCCCAGTTAAACAGAAATCACCCCACTCACTGAGCTACCCTCCTATCCCTCACCACATTTCTCAAACAAATTATGTCAGAAAAGGACAGGACAATTTAATGGGTCAGAATCCAATATGATTGTTCTATGGGGAACAACCAAACACGTCACGATCCCTTTCTCTATAAAGAACCCAACAGTAACAGTTGTGCTCTGACGAGGTTTAACTCATCTGCTCTTGCTGAACTGCCGCTCACCAAACCACAACCATTTCATTTTATAAACATCCACACTCCTGTGATCGCGTCCCTCTTAGCAATATAAGGATTACACATAACAAATAAGCTTTTTCTCTCCAAAAGATTATTTGTTGTGTGTAATCCCTGTATTGCTAAAGATGATCTAATAACAAACTAGATTACCAACACTCTAGAAGATACTCCAGAGAGAGTACCAGATGGAAGACAGTTTACTTTTAGACAGTTTTGACTGGAGGAGACCTCACTACTAAGGACTCCTCAGCTGTAGTAACAATGCACCACGAGGAAGCTCCTACATATGGCCACCACCAAAATGAACAAAAAGGACCTCCATAAAAGCTAGACTGAATTACAGGTTGACACTGAGGTGACACATCTGTAAAAGCTTCCCTACTGCAAATATCAGGAAAATACCGCAGAAGGAAATTTTACCCATTTTAAACCCTTTTGATAGGTTTATCAATGTTTCAAAACAAATGAAAACTTGAAAGTCTTTTTAATAAAACAATCACATTTCAGTTTTTGCTGAAGGCAAACTTAAAAGTTTGTGGCATGATCAAGTAACAATGCTCAGCAGTCTAGTTAAAACAAAACAGCATTTACTCAAGAGAACAGTATAAAGACATGGTTTCAAATCAATCTCCCCCCCCACACACACACCTAGAAACACTGAAATTTCTATACTTTGGCACCAAACATATCTCTAAGTTCTGAGAAGTGGGTAATTCCCGGAAGAGTGGCTAATCCATGCAATCACGCTGGCAAAAGACCAACCTACTCTTCTGCAAAGAATCCAGAAACTATAAAATATTTCCGTTCATACGTTCATACGAAAGCAAACTAAAGTCAAATGCAACATTAGGAGTAACGTAGTATCTTACTTTAGGCACTACACTTGAAAACAAGTATGGAGAAAACAGGTTGTGACACACTGGGGGCCCTGAACAGTTCTCCAATCCTGTGTTCCTCCACCGGCTAGCACTACACTTGGAATCAGCAGCCTAGAGTTTGTGAGGAGGAGAAGGAAAAGAGTAGCCAGGCACACCTATCCTGGTTCTAGCGGGGCTTTCACAAGGAAGACCAGTCTAGGTGATACAGTGAGTCCTGGACTACCTGGGTTACATAAGACCTTGCCTAAAAAAATCAGGATGGCTTTCTATTGACAGAAGCTCTTTAGCAAAGGAGACATAACACTAGACATATTTAAACCCATTGCCATTTCAAAAATTACAAGAGAATAAAATCCAGACCTGTAGAATATTCTCTTGAATTGAAAATAGGTAGCCCCGCTACTTGTGACTTATTTATGCCTTTCACATTCAAGATTACTATCTTCAATTAGCACTCTGTTTATTTACCTGATTAGAGGGTACTCAATCAACAGCTAAGTTACATCATGGTCTCATTCTCCAAATTTGGAGGGAATTCAGAAAACAGGCAACAGTATGGTGGTCCAGACAACCAACATCAATTACATCAGGAGTTCCATATTGGTGTTTAGCGAATGGTCTCATCGTAATTTTGTGCATGTTAACTCTAGGATTCCAACTGTTAAAGCAGTCAACTACTCTTTCCTAATATGAACACCTCACTTAGCACTGCACCACGCACGTGTTACCATTCCACTCTAGCCACCCCAATCTCTCAGTCTCCGATCTCCCATTCCCTTCCTAAGGGTTTTCTCCAGCTCTTGAGGAGAGATGGTGAAAGGATGAGTAAGCAGGCCCAGACTAATCTTGGTCAAAGAGCACAGACCCTGGCACCAGCAGTGGAAAGCAGGGGTGAGAACGCAGAATGAAAAGCCTAACAGGAGTCCGTCCAGTGGGGAAGGCTTTCTACTGCCATCGGATTCTGCAACCTGACTCCCCGGCTCCCACTTGCTTCACCACTCCTCAGTGGTCCCTCTGTCAAACGCACATTTTCTGGAGACAGTTACATCTTTCAAACAGCACTTAACGATGAACATGATATTCCCCGGCTCCGGTCAAAGACAATAAAGCCTCACCCTGCAGCGTGGTTAAGTTCAAACGTCCTGTATCACAAGATGGACTGAATACTACTGTCTCCACACCGTGTTCCCTCCCCACCCCACGCAGGCCCACCTCTATTCGGCAAAAAGGTGACTACTAGGAGCAGCTTCAAATGTATGTCAATGGCTTGGTGGTGGGGTTGGGAAAACAAAAGAGCTTTTGAATTACTTTAACAGCCTGGTTCCAAATGCCTGGCCTTGTTTTTCCCCAAAGGGGGTGGGGGTGGAATAGGACACCGAGAGTTCGGAGAGGTCTTCCCTATGCTGGCCGCCAGCTTCTACCTAGCGAGCCTGTGAGGGGTCCAGTCTAGGTTTCTTGGAGGCGGAAAACTTGGTGGCCAAACGTCTTGGAAGTTTCCCTGTTTCCTTTAAAAGGTTTAACTTTACAGATGGAAAGGTCACAAGGAGGGGTTTCCTTTGTTGAAATGCCCAGGGCTTGTGGGATTGGGGAAACGGGTGGGGACAGACCGTGCTCAGAGAAGGCGGGACAGATGCGGGGATCCGACTAGGCTGCCTCGGGCAGCAGGACTCCAGTGCAGTGGCCCGCGACTCCTACGCCGAGAAAAGGACGCGGCCGCCTCGGCCTGCGGCCCCGCCACCTGTCCGCCGCGCCCGGGGACAGGGGAAGGCGCAGCCGCCTCCACTCAAAATGGAGGTTATGAAACGCGCGCCACCCGCCCGCCCGCCACATGGCCGCGCCGCCACAAACTTCGCAGGCGCGTCCGCGTCCTGGGGCTCAGACTCCGGCATCGCCCAAGCCGCCACTCACCCACAGACCGGTAGCCCAGGATGGCGATCTTCCGGGACTTGGACTGAGGCATCTTGGTGGCCTGCTCAGCCCCGGCCCAACCACATTAACCGCGGCGATGGCGGCTCCTCCGGCTCAGACTATCGGCGGCGTGTGCGCCGGGGGAACGCGGCATACAGAGCGCGGCGGCGGGCGCGGCTGCCTCTCGCTCGTTCGTTCTCTAGCTCACTCAACCGCCCGGAACCGAACGCGCGGGCCCTCCCCCAACAACACACCCACGTGACCGCGCGCGGCCGCGTCTGCACCGCCTCCCGCCGCCACCTCCCGGCCCGGAACGCGCGGGGGTGCGTCGGGGGAACGTTTTACTTTAAAGGGAAAAAGCGGAGACGCCCCAAAGCCCCCGGAAAAGTCACGAAAGAAACTCGCTGCGTCATGACCCTCCCACCTACTTCCGCCGCGTTTTAATTACGACAGTACTGCCCGAGCTCTGACTGGACGGCTCCCAGACTGCCGCGCGATGACGCAATGGAAACTCCGTCTTCTATTGGGGATTTGGAAGGGGTGGAGCCAACGAGAGGTGCTGCTCAGCGGGGAGCTAAAAATAAATTCTGGCCGCTTTTGCTCCGCGGGGCGCCTGCGTGGTCCAAAAGCGTGGCCCTACGGGCGGGTGGGCTGGCGGGAAACTCCCCAGTGATTGGCTGATGTGGTGTGCGGGGGCGGAACCAGAGGCGAGAAGTGCGGTGATTGGTGAAGTGCCGAGCCGTTGGCCGACTTGCGCCTGCCAGCCCTTAAAAGGCGCGAGGCGCGTGGCCGTAGCTGACGGGCTGTGGGTTGGCTGCCACCTCTCTTCACTCTTGTCTATACTTGAAATTACCGTCTTGCTATGTTAGTTTTAGTCTGGGTTTAATGTGGGTGGTGACTAAGCTTTATTCGTGGCTGAGGAACTGTGGGAAGAATGGAATCTGTGCAGATCGCAAATGTCAGAAATTCCACTAAAAGCAGCGCGAGCTGGCCAGTCCTGGTGCGGACTCAGGCAACACGCCGAGCAGCGCGCACCTCGCATAGAAAGGCGCACGCGTGGGAGTCCTGCAGCCAGATCAGCGCGTCTTTTCATACTGAACACTCGAGAGGTTATTTCTGGAGAAACGTGAAAGTCAGCCATTGTCAACGCAGAGGAAAAGCAGGCGGCTTCGCTGTCTGGTGTGGGCGGGCCACGCCTGAAAAGGGAAGGCTGTCATATTTTCTAGAACAGGCATACTGGCAGAGAGCCCTTGTTTCCGGAGAACTAGAGGAGTTGGCATGTCCTCATATTGAAGAACAGGAAGGAAAGCTAGTCCGTAGGCATAGTTTATGGAAGCCCAAGTTAAAAGCTAGGCCTGGAAATAAAGGTGCCAAGAAAGAACAGTCCTTCACAATAGACTTATTTTTATAGGGTCTCCAGGCTGGTCTGGAATTCTTAGAGATCCACCTGCCCCTGCCTCCGAAGTGTGGGATTAAAATGCTGCCTTGCTACCTTGTGATCTTTCAATTCTTCTGTCTTTGTCCAAGCTAGTATTACCTGCTTCCACATTATGTTTATTTGGTACTAGGGATTGAATCTAGGATGACATTAGGCAAGTACTCAGACAACTGAGCTACATCTGCCTTCCCCTTAGAACTATCTAAGTATTTTAAAACAGATTCAGGTAAATGTATATTCAGCAGATACCCCAATCTACCAGTGTTCTTGGGCCCATAACACTAAATTCCTTGCTGAATGTAACAGGGTTATCTTGGGGGGGGGGGGGAGCAAGTTGCATCAGCTAATAAAAGGCTTGCTATACAAGCCTCACAACCTAATTCTGATCCGTGTGTCCCAAGGTGGAAAAAGAATTGACTCCTGGTTGTTCTTTGACCTCTACATCCGTTCTATTTTGTGCACACATCTGCATACTACTACTACTACAACTACTACTACTACTACTACTACTACTACTACTACTACTACTACTACTACTACTACTGTACGTGTGTTAGGTATATTTATACATGTATGCTATTGTGTTGTGTTCTGATATCTGCTCAAAAATATCTTCCTTTGAGTTCCCTCAAAAAGTTTAAAAACACTGCTTTAGGCTAGGAATATTAGTAATCAGAGGAGTAGTTAAAGATCAAGAATTTTCTAGTTGCTGATTTAGAACCCTTAGATGTCAGAATCGAGAATTTAAAAGATTCTGTTATTCCAGAGTGGATTGAATTCACTTTAACTATGGCTCAGGGGGCTGGCGAGATGTTTCAGTGGTTAAGAGAACATACTGCTCTCACAGAGGACAGAGTTTGGTTTCCAGCACCCACATAATAGCTGATAACCAACTATAACTCCAATTCCAGGGGATATGAACCCACTTCTAGCCTCTGTGGGCACTACGTGGTACATGGTACACAGACACGTACATGCATGGAAGATACATGGCTCAGATTACCTAAGATAATAGGTATCAATGGTATGCACTCATAGAAATACCATAGAAATATAAGCAGATAGGAGCATCGGGTGAAATGCTCTTTCTGTCAATCCCAAAGTGGCCCAAACAGCTGAGAAAGCTCTTTAACCTTTGCAAGCAGCTGGAAGAGTGGCTGTGTCCAGTTAGCACCCCAAGACTCTGTTCCCAGTCTCAGTATGCTGCCTTTTCCTCCATGTCCTTTTACGCTGTTCCTTTTCTGTGTGTCCTAAAACTCTGAAGTCTTCCATTTCAATCTCTAGAGAGAGAACATAATTAGTTCAGTTAATGACCATTGTCCCTTGAGGAGCTCATGCTAAACATGTGACTTGGGCAGATAGGTCTTTGCTGGCATCCATTTGTGGGGTTTGTGGCTATTATTTAAAACAATCAGCCTTATACTTGTGGGACAGTGGTCGGTGGCAGGCAATCTGACACCCGGTTGAGCACAGGCTAAAAATTCTGGGAGACCCCGTGAAATTTTCACAAGGGACCAGACTATGTTTTTAGCCAACGCTCCCGGAAGACTCCTGTAAAACCAGCCACAGCCTTTACAACCCCTATATATAGAGAGGCCTGGCATGTGAGATTTGTCACATAGAAAGCGACTCTGAGTCCTCCCGCAAGCAAATTAGGCACTACAAAGTCCCCAAACCAAGCCAATGGAAAGTATCAGTTGCCAAACCCATGACCCCTCCCAAACAGTATATCTGACCATCTTAACCTGCCTGCTCTCTCTCTACGCTGCTTTATATGCTGCTCTCTGCCTGCCTGCCCTGCCCGTTTTTGCCCGCCCACCCGCTCCATCCCTGCTTACACCCGTGCCCGCTGCCCACCATCCAGAAGGAATAAAGGTGCAAACTACCTCGGCGTCTGAGAGCTTTTGTCCCTGAGAAGAGATCTGATCTCCAGGCCGAGCAATGGGGCGCGCCAACACGCTCTGCGGCCAAGACTTGGCGCTGGGCAGAGAGTGCTGAGCGAGCACAGCGTCGAGCTTGGAGCTGGAGAGCAGCCGAAGCGGCTAGCATCCGCGCCTGGCCCCATCTCCAGCTGCCCAGCCCTGACTCGACACAGCAGTGAGTCTCACAGGGATCATGCTGCCGCCAGGACGGACTCAGAGCAGGAGAGCAGCCTAGGCAGCTCATGCTCCCATCCCCACTTGTGCTCCCTCCCCCTGGCACGGCCCAACATATACTGTAATATTTCTTATTGGCTTTTTGTGATCATTTGCAAAGTACCAGACTTACAGTTGTGACACAGTTTTATTATACTTTATATATTTGTTTATTTATGTGTGTGTTGTATGTGTGTGTATACATTAACATGGTATATTTGGAAGCTAGAGGACAGCTTTTGGGAGTCTCTTTTTCTCCTTCCACCATCTAGGTCCTGAGAATCAAACTCAAGTCAACAGGCTTGGTAGCAAGTACTGATACTCCCTGAGCCATCTCACCAGCCTACGATGTAGTTTTTTGACTTCCTGAGACCCCTCCCCACCCCCATTATTGGATCAGGCAAAGACAAAACTACTTGTTTACTAAAAAATATTGTGAAATTGTTTCTCATGGGAAATCTTGACCTTAATTGAAGTAAATGTCTAAGAGTTTTATTGTTTTGTTTTAAATATTTAATTAGAGAAGATTAGCTAGATTCATCTTAATCCTTGCAAAAGTCAAATCTGACTATCTTGTTATGTCTCAGAGGTGTCTGTCTTAGGGTATCATTGCTGTGAAGGAACAACATGATCAAGGTAACTCTCATAAAGGAAACATTTAATTGGGGCTGGCTTAGAGTTTCAGAGGCTCAGTCTGTTATCATCGTGGTGGGAACATGGCAGCATCCAGGCAGACTTGATGCTGGAAAAGGAGCTGAGAGTTCTACATCTTGATCCAATCTGCATACAGCCAGGAGGAAGCTCTGGATCACACTAGGCCTAGCTAGAGCATACACATGAGAGCTCAAAGCCTGCCTCCACAATGAAACACTTCCTCTAACAAGGTTACACTCCCTCCAATAAGGCCACTTCCAATGGGCCAAGTGTATTCAAACCACCACAGTGTTCAACATCAAACAGTGAAGATTTGGAGAAACATTCCACTCCAGTCTATTATGTGGACAAGATGTTGAAGTCAGAGGACAAAGAGGGATCTCCTCGGCAGAAAAATGGTCCTGTCTTCAGCATTTCAGGATGAGCGTCATTTGGGAAAGACAAGTCCTTTACTTTCACTGGCAAGAAAATCTGGCCCTCTTTTACCAGGGGTTCAACCCAGTGTACCTCTTGAGACATGGAATTTATGGGATGCTCCTGAAGAAGGGGAAGCAAAGGGGGCCAGTTCCAAATCCTTGGCGGAAGGCATGTGTGCCAGAGAACACTAGCATACCAAGGAGCCAGAAGACAGCTGTAGGCTGTGCAGTCACTGCCAACTACCATCATTTCACCATGGTTTGACCTGTGTCCCCCCAAAACGGGCCTGTGAGAGTTCAATCCCTGTCAGAGCACTCTTAGTAGGAAAAGGCTACTGCAGACAGAATCTGTTAAGATGAAGTCATACTATAGGGATTCCCAAGCCAGTATGAGGTGTGGGAAGGAGACGTGGGTATGTGGGAGGGCAGTCAGTGTGACAGAGACCAAAATGCTCCTGGGATTGTGTGAAGCTGGAGGAGGTAAGGAGACATACTCCCCGCGGCCCTTCAGAGAGAACGTGGTTCTGCCAACCCCTGGACTTCACACTTTGATCCACTAGAATCCTGAGAATAAATTTCCATTGTTTTAAGCAACCTAGTTGGCAATATTTTATCAGTGCAGTTACAGGGAACTACATCAACTCTCCTCAGATTGCCAATAATCTTGTTCTAAGTTTGAATGTGGTTTTCAGGGGCCGTAGATAAAAATTGTCTTTGCATAACCCCTAGGCCTAAAGCTTCTAGCTTTCACCAACAAAGGGCTGCTAATACACAGTGCCAGGCTATGGCGGTTGTTGGCTCACTGGATGGTTAGATGACTGGAGCAGAAGGTATAGCTCGTTCCTAAGAACCTAGGCATGTTCAGGAAAAGCCAGGAGGTGATTCCCTGCAGTAAACCAGGTGATGTGTTATGGTCCAGATCCTTCAATTGAGCCTTAGAGGTAGAATTTAGTCACAGTTATTCATAAGTCATTGAAAAATATAATTAACACTTGAGGTGCACAGTCATTGCCGGCTCTGCTCTTATGAAGAGCTGGCTCAGTACTGAATCTCACCTAAGCCAAAAGGCTGCAGGGAACCTCTGAGGATGCAAGAAGGAAAAATGGACATTTTTTTCTAAATGTTTTTATTTCAACATAAAATAATTGATCTTTGTTGATATATGATGTACAGATTGGTCATGGCTCCATCATTTGACATGTGGCATGTCGTGACAGGTACTGAAGTCCACATAAGGGATGTCATGGCAGTTTCTTCACTACTAAGTGCTCAGAATGTTGGGTATTGACTATCTCATAGTTCTTTTCTCTCTCTCTCCCTCTCTCTCTCTCTCTCTCTCTCTCTCTGTTCTTCTTCTTGTTTTTCAAGACAGGGTTTCTCTGTCTGTCCTGGAACTCACTCTGTAGACCAGGCTGGCCTCAGACTCACAGAGATCTGCCTGTTTGCCTCCCACGTACTGGGATTAAAGGTGTGTGCTGCCTCTGCCTGGCTTTTTCTTAACTGTCAACACAATGGAGGCTAACCTTGGCCACCCGCCTAGGTGTGTCAGCTGTCCATGCTTTAACCTCTCTTCCTCACTCTGTACTCTTTAGGAGGGAGCCTCTGTGTTCAACCCCTCTTAAGGGGTGGGAAGTAACCTGCAACAACATTTTCCTTCTGCCTGAGAATTTCCTTTAGAGTTTCTTTTAGTCTCCTAGATACATAGTCTCTATCTGAAAACATCTTTATTTCATTTCTTTGACTTTTATTTAGAAGGTTATAGATTTACATATCATCTAAGAAATAGCACAGGAAGGCCTTATGTGCCATTATGTAACACATTGCATAAGTATAGGTAATATCAAGATTGAGTTACTTATGTCATATTTAGAACTCACCAGCTTTACATTCTGGTGTGTGCATGTGTGTTTGTGTGTCTCTGTGTGTCTATATCTATGTCTATGTATACACTTCTTTCAATCTTACTTCAGGTGTGGATCCATAAAGCCACACCCACAGTTCAGATATAGAGAGTTATGCTCCAGAAAACTGCTCCTTTTCCTAGCCTTTTGTTTCTTCTTCAGAAGATCTCCTCAAGGCTGAAGAGCTCGTTCCATGGTTAATAGCTAGCAATCCCAGAGATCTTGAGCAGTCTCCTGCTCAGTCCTCCAGTTTCAATTTGCATAATTGATGAGCTTGTCTTCTCCACTGAGAAGGAAGTCACTCTTTTCTACACTTGTTTGCATTTTTGCTTTAATGTCTTCTACAGAACTAGATCCGTTGGTGTTTTAGGAGTTTCTCTCTCTCTCTCTTTTGAAGTATTCTTGACTCTTGGACCCCAGTGTTGACAGTTTTAAGTCTTTTCCATTCTGCTTTGACTTCTATGTATGTTTGACTGGCGATCTCCTCACTGGAGTTTCAAGATCTCTGGCAGCAGAGAAAGTCTCTTTAAGAAAACAGTTTAAACACTGAAAAATTCTATCTTACTTCTTGACTGTCCCTTTGTAATACAAAGTGATTACTTAACCTCCATGTTTGCTAAATGTTGTCTAAGGTTCCATAGTTTTGAGTTGTTGGTTTTATGTGATTTGGAATAATTTCTAGTCACTATTTTAAATCAAAAAAACTGGAATTACAAAAAAAAAAAAAATCTCATAATTACATTCTGTGGTGGTTTGAATAAAAGTGGTGCTCATAGTCTCATATATTTGCATGTTTATTCCCCACCTGGTGGAGTGTTTGGGAAGGATTAGGAGGTGTGACCTTGTTGGAGTAAGCACGTGTGTCACTGGGGGTGGGCTTTGAGGTTTCAAAAGCCCACACCAAGCCCAGCCTCTCTCAACTGCCTGCTGCCTACAGGAGGTGCATCTCTTCCAAGCTCATATCACCACATGGCAGGTGAGGGGCATGGACAGCTCGCCTGCACTCACTCCGTTAGTGCTAGTCTGAAGGAGGATCTTAAACCAAGACCTACCTGGGCTACATGGGGAGACTCTGCCTCAAAAACAAATTATTGTTCATATATGCACAGGTCTGTTTCTGTACTCTCTTCTGACCCATTGATCCTTTGTCTGCTTTATAGCAATACTATTGTCTAAAGATTACTGTAGTTTCGTAGTGAACATTGAAAACAGATAAATAATTTTATCTTTTTTTTCCTTCTTTTTGATGGTGGCAGAGATCAAACCCAGGACCTCATGCACACTAAGCAAGTGTTTTTGTTTTTTTGTTTGTTTGTTTGTTACCACTGAGATATATCACAGCCTCAAATAAGATAGTGTATGTCTCCAACCTTTTCCCCCTAGAAGTGTTTTAGCTGGACCTAAGTCCTTTACATTTCCATACAAATTTTAGGATTTTCTTTGGGGGAAAAATGCTTGCCAGGATTTTTTTTTTTTTAAAAAGATTTTCTATATGAGTGTTTGTCTACATGTATGCCTATGTACCACACGTGCACCGCATGTGAACCTGGGGCTCTTGGAAATCAGAAGAGGATGTTGGATCTCCTGGAACTGGAATTTCAGGTGGTTGTGAGCCACCATGTGGGTGCTGGGAATGGAGCGTGGGCCCTCTGGAAGATCAACAAGTACACTTACCCATTGAGTCACACCTCCAGCCTGGCTTGACAGAAATGGGACTGCCACTTTTTAAACCTATAAATCAGTTTTTGGAAAAATTTAAATGTAATAATCATGAATCTTCTCATTCATAAATATAGTACTCATCTACTTGTTTAATTTTCTTTAATTTTCTCAGCACTACTTAGAACTTTTCAATGTGTCTGTGTCTGTATCTGTATACAAGCACTTAATATTTTTATGCTATTTTGAATGAGAATTAAGTTTTAAAAAATTTTGATTCCTTACTGGCACCTAGAAACATAACTGATTTTTAATCTGTCAACTTAGTAAAATTTATTTATTAAGGCCTTGTTTGTTTTCCTCTTTTGTTCATTCCTTCTGCATAGATATCACATAGGCTTTACTTACTGATTTTCATTTTGGATGCTTTGTATACAACTTTCCCTTACTCCACTATGACCCTGGATACAAGAGATCAGTGCAGACTTCCTCCTTGTCCCTGGATCCTGGGTGAGAAAAGGCCAAATTTCATGACTTTGTACAATGGTAGCTACAGGGTTTTAGTGGAGGAGGGTTTCCTCCTTTCCTGGGGTGCAGATAAATTTTATTTCTATACAGATGACAGATTTTCGGAGAGGTTTTTCAGAGTTTACCAAGATGGTCCCATGGTGTGGTTTTCTCACCTTAGTTCCCCCCTGGATTTCACTGATTGAGTTTCAGATGTGTATCCAATCTGTACCTCTTTCCCCCTCGGTGACCTCATTTGGTCACAGCTGTTGGTTTTTTACATGTTGTTGGATTAGGTTTGTTACACTTTGTTACTGTTTTCTGCATATGCGTTTGTTAATCAAGCTATTGTTTCCCTTTTATGTAGCCCCCCCCCCTGTGGTGTATGCACACATTCCTGTGTATACATGCAGAGGCCAAAGGTCAATCATTTGCTACCTGGAGCTCATGAGTTAGTTAAAAGCTGCCCAACAAGCTCCTGGGAGCCACCTGTCTCCATTCACACTCCTTGCCAATGCTGGGTCACAGCATAGTGTTGCACCTAGTTGTCCTGTGGGCCTGGGGAGCTAAACGCAGGTCCGCACACTGTGTCTATCAGCACGTTATCAGCTGAGCTGTCTCCTCAGCTCTTTCCTTGTAATTCTTTTGTGTGGTTTTGTATCTGGGTCATCCTGGGCTAACAGAATGAATTGGAAAAGTTTTCTTCTTCCTCTTCGTTCTTTGTTCGCCACCTTCATTGCTTCCTCCTCCTCCTCCTCTTCCTCCTCCTCCTCCTCCTCCTCCTCCTCCTCCTTTTGTTTTCAGAAAGAATTTGTGTAGGATTAACACCAATGTCTTCTTTATAGGGAAGGGCTGTTTATAGTATCAGTTTCCTCTTGAATGAGCTTTGAAAATTTGTAGTTGTGAAGAGATTCATCTATTTCACCTAATTATCAACTTTATTAAGACAAAGTTGACTTGTTATGCTTATCTCCTTCTTACCCTTAGAACTGTAGCCATGCTGGTGGCATCTGTCTCACTAAAGAGCTTAGAAGTTAGCTCCTCTTAGCTTTTTTCTTCATTTGGGCTTTACTAAAAGCTTTAGCTTTTGATTTCACAGATCTTTATTTTTATAGCTTCTGCTGTAATAATCCCTACGATCTTACCACAGCTGATGGCATGTTAAAAGCAGCATTATGACCTTCAAACCCAGCACATAGGATCAGACACCGGCCAAAATGCAACAAAGACTGAGTTCATAGTTCTAGGTGGATCTCCAAGGAAAAGGTCCCTAAGTGTATTAACTTTGTCTTTTGGCTTCTGCAGTTCTGCTTCTTGCTAACTGAAGTACATCAACCAGGATGTGATTTTTGTGCATAAAAGACAAAGAGCTCCGGGCAGTGGTGGCGCACGCCTTTAATCCCAGCACTTGGGAGGCAGAGGCAGGTGGATTTCTGAGTTCGAGGCCAGCCTGGTCTACAGAGGGAGTTCCAGGACAGCCAGGGCTACACAGAGAAACCCTGTCTCGAAAAACCAAAAAAAAAAAAAAAAAAAAAAAAAAAAAAAAAAAAAAGACAAAGAGCTATAAGGCTCTGAATTGCATCATTTGGAAAAGTTCCTCATGCAGTCACTAGCCTGAAATAAGGATTTTCTTTTCTGCTTTAAGACTGTCTGTGTGGTGGTCTCTGGTGGGCTTGCTTAACTTGCAACATTCTGGATGCCTCAGCAAGTTCCCTAGAGACAGAGATACTGGGTCACTGGGGCTCTCAGACCCCCTCTGGGGTGATAGTGTGGGAAACAGACAGTTCCTATCAGATGCATACCCTGAAATATTCCAGGGTCTCAGAGGCTCCCAATGCCTCTACCCTAAAGTGGGAAATCACAGAAAGTTGCCTGAATTTGCCACTTCCAGAGGTAAGTCTGTTTATGGCACCTTCCAAATAGGACACCTTAAGAAATAAGGAAAGCCTTGGGAAAGGCTGGATATAGCCCTAATTCTAGTGTCTGGGATCCATGAGATGTCACTGGAACTCATGGTTTAAGTGTGTGGTGCTTACCTCTGCTTGTCTTTGTTGTTTGCCTGTGTGTCTTTTGTGTGTTTCTGTCAGTTCCGTTGGCTGTGGAAACAGATCTAAAGTGGGGATGGGAGTGAGTGGTTCCAAGACACCACCTGGAGTGTTAATACTCCAAGGATGGCTTATGGACAAGGACAAATACCGTGTCTGTTTCTCAACCAGAAAACTCTGGGCCTTCCGTGAAATTGTTTAGCCGTCTGTATTAGTCAGGGTTCTCTAGAGTCACAGAACTTATGGTTAGTCTCCATATAGTAAGGGAATTTGTTGATGGCTTACAGTCTGTAGTCCAACTCCCCAACAATGGTCGGCAGCAGTTGTGAATGAAAGTCCAAGGATCTAGCAGTTGCTCAGTCCCACAAGGCACGCAGGTGAAGAAGAGTTAATCTTCCTTCTTCCAATGTCCTTATGTAGGTCTCCAGCAGAGGGTGTGGCCCAGATTAAAGGTGTGTGCCACCTTGCCTGGATCTGGTCCATGCTTTGTCCCAGATGACCTTGAATTTAGAGATCTCCTTGACTTAGTCTCCTGGGATTCATGGCCACTATGCCTCAAGACCTCCATGCCAAGATCCAGGTCAGAAATTTGTATCTCCCAGCCTCAAGATCAGGAGCACAGGTGAGCCTTCCAGTTCTGGATTATAGTTCATTCCAGATATAGTCAAATTGACAACCAGGAATAGCCACTACACCATCTTTTGGAGTGGGGTGGCCCAATGACAGATCTGTGGACTCCCAGATGGCCATGGCTGTCTGGAACATGGTGACCAAACACAACCCTGCAACTCAGACCAGTTTCCCTCTGCTGACTAATGGCTTTCTCTGGTGCAAGACCCTCCCTGCTGGCTTAAGACTTATACCCTCTTGTTGGGGACACAAATCCTTTTGATTCAGCCAGATTACCCAAAGAAACCCAAGCCTCTTCCTATTCTCTTAGCCACACTGGTATCCATCCTTGTCCTCCTGGTCCCTGAGTTAACTACTCTACATCTGGTCATTGCTGGGCCATTAACACTTTTGCTTCTAGCCTTCACTATATGACCCTGCTTGCTCAGCTGCCCACTTAAATATGCAAACAGTGAATTCTGTTAAATTGTTAGTGCTGAGGGGACAATATAACCACCTGACCCAAGGTAAGTCCACAATTTGACTTATGCCAATAGAACTAGTGGGGACTGTAATAGGCCCTCAGACCTAGAAAAACTGACACCATGTTAGAGGCACCATTACAACCTTAAAGCCCAGGATGTAGGCTCCAAACCTGCCAAAAGAGGAGCAGAGACACAGTCCTTGGCTCCAGGAAGGTCCCTGAATAAAATGTCCTTAAAAGTACTAACCTTGTTTTTTGACTTCTGTAGTTCTACTTCTTGCTAACTGCGGTGTAACAACCAAGATGTGATTTTTTTTTGTGCATGAAAGACAAGGAGCAGTAAAGTTTGTGCTGCAGGATTTGAGTAAGTTCCCTGTGCAGCCCCTGGACATCAATAAAGACATTCTGTTTGGCTTTGAGAGGCCTTGTGGTGGTGTCTAGTGTGTTTGCCTTGAAACACTCTGTCATTGGTTTCTACACTGTTCTTTGTATTATTTACTTTGTAGTTCATTTGTTCTCTTTTTTTTTCCTCTTAAAGCAAAAACCAATACTTGTTTGGGAACGTTCTTTGGGTTTGTGTATGTATTTAGTGCTATAAACCCCTTCAATGTTGCTTTAGATGTTGCTTTAGTGACATTTCATGAGTTACTGTGTTTTGATTTTCATTTAACTCACAATCCTTTCTAGATTTCCTTTTGATTTTGTTGACACATAGCTTGTTTAGAAGCTCTCTTTAATTTCCATCTGAATCTTCTATCTTTATGAAGACTCCTTTGAAAATACTATCTAATCATTAAAATCAAGTTGTGAAACAAACTACAAAGTGAAGAACAGATGGGACAGAAACTGGGGGCTGGGACAGGGCAGAAACTCTCAGTTTCATTTTGGTCAGGAGATGTCTCAGGCTCCCATTTGAAATCTGAATGGAGAGGCTCAACAATGACAGGTATAGGAGTCAGGAACTCAGAGAAATAAAGCATGGTTTAGAATTGTCAGGATTATGCAGGTAGATACAAACTAGAACCGGACAGGGTCACCAAGGGAGAAATAACAGACAGTGAGAAAAGTTCTAAGGAGGGAGACTGGAATTGGAGAAATGTCAGAAACCAGGAGGGGCCAAGATGGAGGAAGGAACAGAAGAGTGTTCTGGAAAACAAGGGACAGTATTTTTTTAGGACAAGGAGAGACCAGGTTGGCAGGCCAAGGGAAAAGCGATTGACAAGGGCCATGGGTCTAATACAGGGGTCACTCATGTCTTACTGAGTGGTGGGACCAGAAGGTGGGCAGGAGTAAGGTTCTGAAGACAGGAATGGATCACACATAGGAACCTGTTCATGAGAGTTTTGTTGTAAGTAGGAATAGAAAAATGGGACGCAGCTAGAGTGGGACATGGAACTGAAAGGAGAAATTTTATTAATTAGCATGTTTGTCACAGGATGTTTCTCGAGGGAAAATTTAAGACAATAGAGTTCTATCTATATAAAACCCATGGTTCAAATATTTTACATTTTAATATTACTAGGTGAATTTTGGTACAGGTTTGCATTGTTTTTACAAACATAGAGAGAAGGGAAGGCCTTCGAATGTGATTAGGGGCAGGAGAGTCAGATCTTAAATCTGATGAATCAAGATTTTTAATTTTAAAAATATTTTATTGTTTAATTATATGTACATATGTCTGTGTATGGGTATGTACGTGTGAGTGTGGGTGCCTGCAGAGGCCAGAAGAAAACGATGGAGCCCCTGAAGCTTGAGTTACACCTGAGTTACACTGGTTGTGATCTACATGAAATGGGTGTCAGGAACCAAACTTTGGTGATCAGCAAGAGAAGCATGTGCTCTTGTTTCTTCTGTCTAAAAAAATCGATATTATTATTTTATTTGTTAATAATACTATTTTATTTTACATGTACAGATATTTTGCCTGTATACAAGTCTGTGTACCACATTCATGCTTGGTGTCCGGGGGGCCAGTAGAAGGTGTTGGAGTCCCTGGAACTGGAGCTAGAGATAGCTATAAGCAGCCATGCAGCTGCTAGAAACTGAACCCAGGTCCTCTAGCAGAGCAGTGAGTGCTCTCAACAGCTGAGCCATTGCTCCAGCCCCCAGGTCTTTTATGCAATTTGTGTCTTACTCCTTTAGCACGATGCTCCCATACACTGGTAGCATGTATGTATCTATGAATGTGATTTATGGAAGACTAAAGGTATTTGAAGGATATAAATATGCTTTTTACTAGCAGTATTAATTTTTCATTCTTTAAAAGTTACTTGAGAATTCCATACATATATGTAATGTATTTTGATCATATCCATGTGTCACTTCCTGCTCCAGCTCCTCCCAGACCCCCATTTAACCTGGTCCCCTCCCAATTTTTGTTTTGTTTTGTTTTGTTTTGTTTTTGTTTTTCGAGATAGGGTTTCTCTGTGTAGCCCTGGCTGTCCTGGAACTCACTCTGTAGACCAGGCTGGCCTCGAACTCAGAAATCCATCTGCCTCTGCCTCCCAAGTGCTGGGATTAAAGGTGTGTGCCACCACTGCCCAGCTACCCTCCCAATTTTGTGTCTTCTTCTTACATCCCACAGAATCCAATAGGTACTGTTCACATGTGCAAGGTTGTATGGCCATCTACTGGAATTTGGGCAATGTTCCAGATGCCACACCCTGGAGAAAACTCACTCCTGCCCCAGTAGTTTTCAACTGCCTATAGCTCCTCAGCCTGATGTGGGGCTTCTGGAGCCTGCCCCTATCTGTACTGAAGTGTTGACAGCTTGTTCTTGTGCCAGTCATGAGGCAGACAACCACAGATGTTGTAAGTTTATGAGTGAAGTGTCCAGTCATGTCCAGAAGACACTCTCCCAGCCATCTTTCCTAGCCTCTGCCTCTAATAGATGTCTCAGTTAGGGTTGGTCTCTACATGTAAAAGGAGCTTGCACACATATATTTTAAAGTGACATGAATTACTGGAGCTGTGGTCCATCTGGTAGAGCTGTTGGGGATTGGTTGTAATGCTTTGAATTAATCTGGTCCCCCAAAGCAGGAATTTGTGTGTCCAAATGCTGAGGGTTCTTGTCCCCAATTGGTTTTTGATTGATCAGTAAAGAGCCAATGGCCCCTGGCTGGGCAGGTAGACTGAGGTGGGGCCTTTAGATTTGTTTGGGCTAGGAGCTGGGAGGAAAGACAGAGGGAGGATCACCATGACTCGGGGGAGAAGGGCAGGGTGTAAGAGCTGCAGGAGAGAAAGCCACCCAGTCATGTGGGAATTCGGGGGTGGGGTGGGGTGGACACTGGCCACTTCCCCATTGGGCCTGGGGGAGCAGGGGAAGGTTTACAAGTCTCAGGAGTACCGGAGGGAGCGCTTGCTAGCAAGGGAAGGTTTAGGAGTACCCATCATTTGAGCTAGACTCAGAATGTCAAAAATTAACTGAAGTGTGTGTGTGTGTGTGTGTGTGTGTGTGTGTGTGTGTGTGTGTCTTTCATTTGTGAATCCAAAGAGCTCCTGGGTGGGTGCCTGGGAGTGTAACCTGCTGGGAGCCAAGGTGGAGTAGCTAAACCTACCTCTACGTAGAGCACTTAGCTAGCCTGCATGAAGCCATAGGCTTCATCCCCAGCACCCTAGAAATCAAGTGAGGGAGAACCAGGAAGATCAGAAGTTCAGATTATCTTCTTCTGCATAGAAATTTTGAGGCCAGCCTGTGACACATGAGACTGTCTTGAAAAACCCTTTAATACTTTTGATTTGCTTCCACCTAAATTGACAAGAGACTAGAAGTAAGTAAACCATCTAAAACAGATACCAAATGTAACTCTTTCTGAAAAGCAGTGACTTCATATAAAAGTCACATAAAGGTGAGGTATACTTTAACTTTCAGCGTAATTATATGGTCATGAACACAAATACATCCAGGTATGATTAGGCACACTCTAATCCCAGGATCCTGGAGGCTGAGGGAGGAGGGTCCTGTGTTCTGGTCCAACCTGGACTACATAGTGAGACCTTATCCCAAACAAAATAAAACAAAAAACATGTTGAGGCAGTTTGAATATGCTTAGCACTATTAGGAGGTGTGGCCTTGTTGGAGGAAGTGTGTTACTGTGGGGGTGCAATTCGGTCCTCCTCTTAACCATGTGAGAGCCAGTCTTCTCCTACTGGCCTTCAGATGAAGATGTAGAACTCTCAGCTCCTCCTGCATGGATGCTGCCATGTTCCCATCTTGTTGATAATGGACTGAACCTCTGAACCTGTAAGCCAGCCCCAGTTAAATCTTGTCCTTATAAGAGTTGCCTTGGTCATGGTGTCTGTTCACAGAAGTAAAACCCTAACTAAGACACATATACACACACAAAAAAACAACCAACCCAAAACATAACAACTCCCCCAAACAAGCAAATATAATTTAGCGTCTGTTAAGACTGAATGTATCCTTGCTTCATATATTGAAATTTAACTCCTGTGTGATAGTATGTGGAGGCAGGGCCTTTTTGAAGATCAGGTCATGAGGGTGGATCCTCGGTAAATGAGATTAGTCGGGGGAGGGGTAAGAGGAGAAAACCAGAATTTGCTATCTTTCTCTCATGTAAAGATAAAAGAAGTTGTCTCCAGTTTTATCTGGAGCAGGAAGCCCATCAAACCAGCCATTCTGTGTCCTGAGCTGGAATGTTTAGGAGAGACCATATCTCAGCAGCGTGTGAGGATGCTCGTGTCTGGTAACACAGTGAGTTCCAGGGCTACAGAGTGAGACCCTGCCTCAAACAAAAAGCAAACCAAAACCAAAACCAAACAATAAAGAACCAAAAAAGAAAAGAAACCCACAAACCAATCAAAATCCAAAACCCAAACAACAACAACAACCACCACCACCACCACCACCAGAGAGAGACCATAGGTCTTCAAACTTCTGTTGTTTGTAAGTGATCTAATCCATGCAGCTTTGTTAACTATTAGTGCCAGAAGCTAGTACCGTTAAGGTAGTTCTTTACTGCTAGTGTATGCGTTACTTTTTGTTTCTGTGATAAAATACCAGAACCAAAAGCAACTTAGGGAAGAAAGAATTTATTTTGGCTTCTGATTCTGTTGGAATCCATCATGGCAGGCACAGTGGCAGAAAGAGGAAGCTGGGTAAAAATGTGAATTTTCACTACACACAGGAAGCAGAGCAAGAGAGCAGGAAGTGGGGTGAGTCTATCAACCCTCAAAATCTGCCCCCAGTGAATACTCTCTTCATGAAATAGGCCATGATTCTGAAGGTTCTATAACCTCTCCGTGTGGGGCCACCAACTGCAGATCCAAATATTCAAATACATAAGCCTCTGGGAGAGATTTCTCATTGAAACCACAGCAGAAGGTGTGAGACTTCTGGCCTTTCCCTGCCTGTCTTTCAGTCCATCGTGATCTGTAAGGAGCGGTTAGAATATTCGCCATCACTAGATGGCGCTGTCGTTCTGAGGAAACTTGCGGATAGCCCGCGAAAACCCCGAAATGCATTATGGGTGTACACGTCTAATCACCGCCCACTCCCGGGGCACACCAACCAAT
>CM052700.1:144957959-145048480 GCA_028551405.1 Uromys caudimaculatus
GCCATATTGGGTTCCGCGCGGTTCTCCCACTATCTACGGCAACAATAAAGCTGAATTGTAGACGAAGCCTGCTGTGTCCGCGCGTCTTCTTGCTGGCGAGAGGCGAGAGGCGCGCCCCACAGTGATCTTGACATTTAGCAAAGTGACAAAGTAGCAACAGCCCTTAGAAAGATAACAAGCTGGAAGCAAAGCAGCCTGAATGTAAAGTGGAAACTGTGGCTGAAAAACAGCCATCACTTCCGACTCAATGTAAAACTGTTGCCAGGAGTAGCAGCTCACACTCTAATCTCAGAGGCTGAGGCAGGAAGATTGCTTCTCATTCAAGGGCAGCTTTGGCTATCTGACAAGTTCCAGGTTAGCCTGTGGAGGGTAAAACACAATCTGCTTAGTCTTATACTTTTGAAAAACAGGGCTGTTCCTTAATCATTATACAAAGTTGACTGGTAAGCCAGTTTTACGGCAGAAATGGCCTGTTACCAAAGCAAAGACTTCAGTTTAAAACGGGATGGCTCAGAGGGTGCAAGCGCTTGCAATGGAGCTGGATGAGCTTCCTGGAACCCACAGAAACCGAGAAAGCTGCCTCCCAAAGTCATCCTCTGAGCTCCATTCACACACACACACACACACACACACACACACACACACACACACACCCCATATATACATATACAATATCATAAATGAAAAAAATTAAGTTCCTCTCTGTCACTAAAAGTTTGTACACTCTTGTACAAGGTTCTTCAATTCTCTGCATCGCTAAGGCTGCCCTGAGGACTTTCTGTCTCCCTTCCTCCTTTTCTGCCATCTGGATGAAATTCTGGCTGTGTCCTCAGGCGTACAGCATATGACATAGTGCCAAAGATGAGGTTTCTTTTCAACGTTCCCCTCAACCTGTCCTGATGTTTATTTGCACCTCGCCCCCAACCCTTTTACTTATTCTTTAATGTAGCTTCAGCTAAAGTTTTCATACCTACGAAAAGACCAACTTTCCTTTGATGGCGCTGGGGGAGTCAGCTGCCTCAGTCTTCCCACGGGAAGCAAATGAAGCGTGGCAATCTTAAAAGGAGTCTCCAGTGTTTCCCTGAATTAAAGGTTGACCTAGCTAGTACCTCCAAAGCGTGACCTTCAGGGAGGTGGCTCAAAGGAGGAGAGAACTAACTAGAGTAGTTAAGAGCCAAGAGAGAAATAGCCAGCTGGAGGAGACCCAGTGGCAACCGTCAGAACAGCTCTTGGCTGTAGGAAGAAGCTCAGCGGGCTGCATGAAGTCTAGCTGGGAGCTGTACAGAGCTAGCTGCTTCACATTTCCATTATTAGCTGGATGTGAGTGTGACCCAGTCAGGGTCAAACAAAGATGTGTGTGTGTGTGTGTGTGTATGTGTGTGTGTGTGTGTGTGTGTGTGTGTGTTTACATATTTATTTATTTATTTATTTATTTATTTATTTATTTATTTATTTATAGAAAAAAAATCTCCCTGTGTAGTCTGGGGAAGTCTGCTACTCACTCACTATATAGCCTAAACTGGTCTGGGATTTATGGTGACCTTCCTGCCTCTGCTTCCAGAGTGATAGAGTTACAGTGCTGTGTCACCATACCCTTGTAAGGACAGCCAATTTCTAAGGTGGCCTGTGGCCTACTCAACTCTGTTCCAACGATGAGCTGTGTTGGTTGGTACAGGCTCTCAGAGGAATTGAATGGAAGGTGTGAACTGTCAATCATGGAAGCAGGGTGTGAACTGGAGGACACCCACGAAGATAGGAGCCGGGAGGTACCAGAAGCCATGCAATAGAGACAGCAACCAATAGGGGCCCTGTGATGAGTTGCAGAGGAGCAAAATTATGGGGTATACTGGCCACCTGCTGCTGGACTCAAGAACAAGGCAGAAGCACTGTGTGAAAGTTCTCAGCAGCCTCTCTTCCTAGTCTATGTCCATGTGACAAGTGTCTATTGCTACGAGATACCATGTCCGAGACAACTCTAACAAAAGAAAGCATATAATTGGGATTGGCTTACAGTTTCAGAGGTTAGTCCATTATTATCATGGCAGGAAGCAGAGCAGGATGCTGGTAGGTGCTAGAGCAGTAGCTAAGAGCTTTACATCCTGATCTGTAGGAAGAGAGAGAGAAGAGAGAGAGAGAGAGAGAGAGAGAGAGAGAGAGAGAGAGAGAGAGAGAGAAAGAATCTGACATGCCCACCTCAAAGCCCACACCCAGTGACAGGCTTTCTACAGCAAGGTCATACATAATTCCTGATCCTTCTAATCCTTTCAAGCAGTTCCACTCCCTGGTGACTAAGCATTGAAATATATGAGCCTATGGGAGCCATTCTTATTCAAATAAGCACAGTGAGCCAGAGGTACAAAATGAGGCCTCTAGCCTCTTCAAGTTGCTGCTTTCTCTGAGTAGGGACCTGTCACTAAGGCCACAGCTACCTCTCAGGAGTTAGGAGACCAGGCTTCCCCTTGCTTTCAAGATGGCTGGTTCTATTAGTCACTCTTGGAGTCCCTGATCAAGTGCTGGCCTTTGTCAGAGCCAGGGCTTTATCAGAGTCCATGCTAGGTGACAGGTGTATGGGCCAGCTTGTAACAGCCAGCATTGCTATGGACAGGTAATTGGGTGTGTAACATAGGAACTATACAGACCTTTTGTGCTGTTTCTCGTGTTGGGGGTGGAACCCAGGGCCTTTCGTGGGCTGAGCTATACTCCCAGTCTTATTACTTTTAAAATTTTGGATCGTAGAAGTTCATTGTTTGATTGTAACAATGGCCAACATTTTTGCTTTTTTTTTTTTTAAAAAAACAACAACAACAAAAAAAACCTCATGAACTCTCCTCTTGCATTAAGTCATTTGGCTTCAAATAGGGTGAAGTGTGAGCAAAGGCTGGATGCTGACCCATGGTCACAGGAAGGATGCTGACTCATGGTCACAGGAGGCCTGTTCAACCAAGGGCTGACCTCAGAGCTGGGCTTTCGAAAGGTGTTTACTGAAAAAAAAAATCTTTTTTTTTTGAAAAATCAGTTTACTTACTTGTGTTAAAATATGGATTAAAAAAAACCTACCAAAAGCTCCTAAAATTCCAATAAACAGCAGTTATATATTATTAGTCCTTTTTTTTTTTTTTTAAAGAGCTTTTCACTTCGCCTTTATTGCAATAAACAAGAGGGCTGATGTGTTCAAATCAACTGGTAATTTAGTCTGAGATCTGACCAAATCTACCACAAGTGCATTAATGGTGAAAGTGGGGGTGAAGGGGGACATGACAGAGACAGACAGACAGACAGACATGGGTAGAGAGCAGAAGCCAAAGGAGGAGAGGAAGGGAGGGGGAAAGAGAAAAGAAAGGGGTGGGGGGGAAGGGAAGAAAGGAGGGGAGGGGGAGGGATGGGCAGGTGTGTTATTGCAGGAGGAGAAGCAAGAGCTTCAAACACCCAGGACCCGAGCTATTTTATTAGTACTTCTGTATACTGTACTTCTAGAGGTTTTCTTTTGAGACCGGCTATTGCTCTGTAGCCTAGGCTAGCCTCAAACTCACAATCTCCCTGCTTCAGACTCCAAGTGCTGGGATTTTACGTGTGTACACACACTTTTAATAACTTCTTTCATGCTCATAATTGAGAACTCCATGGCTTCCAAACGGTTGAATGCCAATCACCATTTTGTTTCATTTTTGAGAAAAGCTATCATGTACTTCAGGTAGCCTTTGCGCTCAATCTGTAGCTGAGGCTGACCTTAAACTATTTTTCTCCCTTCTTTACCTCTTATATGCTAGGGTTATGGGTATGAGGCACCATACCCAACATACATAGAATCTTCTCTTAGGCCAGAGGGGCATCTAGATTTTACAGAGAAGGCTTGAGATGCTGGTAGTGCATGCTTTTAAACCCAGCACTGAGGAGGCAGAGGCAGGCAGATCTCTGTGAGTTTGAGGCCAACCTGGTTGAAAGAGCAAATTCCTGGGCTTCACAGAGAAACCCTATCTCAAAAAACAATAACAAAGAAAAAACAAACAACCCCACCCCAAACAAAACAAAACAAAAGAAAACAAACAAACAAAAACCCAAACAAAACAAAACAAGAAAAGAGTTTGTGAGTAAAAGGACAATAAAATCTGCAGCCTCAGGCTGGAGAGATGATGGCTCAGTGGTGAAGAGCACTGGCTACTCTTCCAAACGACCTGAGTTCTATTCCCAGCATAGCAGCTCACAATTGCCTATATCTGGAACCAGCACACATACATGTAGGCAAAAACACGAACACACATAAGATTAAAAAAAAAAAATCTCCTTCTGCTATTGCTTTAATAATCTCTCCTGGGAGACGCCTGGTGAGTACGCTGTCAGTCACACAGCTAGAACCCTTCCAAGAACAAACTGTACCAAAGTAAGAGGTGAGGTTTGGAGCCAGAGGTGTCCACTGGAGTCCCTCACCTGTTGGCCCAGCCTGCAGGCAGAAAGGGTTCAGGTCCTTCCCTGTCCTCTCTCCTTGCCCCCCATCTTGTCCTAGGATTTCTGCCCACCCTACCCCACACTCTGGGAAGCCAGGACTTAACATCTCTCCTGGTCGCACACTCGTTGAGGAATGCAACTACTTCCCACTCACAGAAGAGTTCATCTTCTTACTTAACAAAGGCTGTTTCTGGAAAACTCTCCCTCGCTGTAACTTGAACCAGATACCATGCCTGTCCTGGGGAGAGTGAGCTCATAGAGGGCCTGCCTTTGACACTGGTGGACTGTGACGTTTCCTGGTGTGATTAGATCATCTCCGAAGACTGCTCATTTTACTCCCCATTTCCTAGGGTGCTGCTCCTGGTGCCCCATGATGCCTGCTGTGTGAATCGCTCTGCTGGTGGAAACCCAGGAAGGGATGAACTGAGCCTACCTACTCCTCAGCAGTCTCTGTAGCTGCTAAAACGGACCAATCTTCACATGGTAGCACAGGAACCCTCCAGAGGCGCAGAGGTGTTCCAGCAGAGCGATGATGGAAAGAATTCATTTCCAGTTTCCCGAATCTGTCCGCTCTGTCCTGGTAGTCCCACCTGTGGGTGTCCCCCAGTTCACTGTAGCGCTCTCTTCTCACCTTAGGAAGCATAGCAGATTCCTTTGTAGCCCCACATCCTCTCAGAGGTTATTGTTTTTTTTTTTGTTGTTGTTGTTTGTTTTTTTTTTATTCTGGGAGTGTGTCTTAGTCAGGGTTTCTATTCCTGCACAAACACCATGACCAAGAAGCAAGTTGGGGAGGAAAGGGTTTATTCGGTTTACACTTCCATGCTGCTGTTCATCACCAATGGAAGTCAGGACTGGAACTCAAGCAGATCAGGAAGCAGGAGCTGATGCAGAGGCCATGGAGGGATGCTGCTTCTCCTGGCTTGCTCAGCTGGCTTTCTTATAGAACCCAAGACTACCAGCCCAGGGATGGTATCACCCACAAGGGGCCCTCCTCCCTTGACCACTAATTGAGAAAATGCCTTACACCTGGATCTCATGGAGGCATTTTCTCACCTGAAGCTCCTTTCTCTGATAACTCCAGCTTGTGTCAGGCTGACACAAAACCAGCCAGTACAGGTGGAAAACTCCAAGCACCACTAGGAAGCTTGGTTGATGGGAGCTGCAGCCTCCAGTGTCTCTGGGTTCTCCCAGTCTGTCCTCCTTTGTACCCAGAGTTGTGTAAGCGTCAAACCCAGGGGCAGGAGCAAGCCTCCCTCACTCTGAGTCTGGTCACCAGATTTTTCAGAGCAATCATTTAACCCAAATTTGGTTTTGTGAGAGAGTTTCGCAGGAGCAAAGCCAAGAGAGCGTTGGTAAGAAATTCTGTACAGAAGACCTGCTGTCAGAACAGGTAACTATTAATTGAATAGTGGTTTTTTGTTTACTTATTATTATTTTTATTGGTGTTTTAGCCTGTATATATGTCTGTGTGAGGGTATCAGATCTTGGAGTCACAGACAGTTGTGAGCTGTCATGTGGGTGCTGGGATTTGAACCTGGTCCTCTAGAAGAACAGTCAGTGCTCTTAACCACTGAGCCATCTCTCCAGCCCCAGATTGAATGGTGTTTAAAAGTTGATAGGCGTAGGGAAGACATGAACAGTAAAGGTAAAATACAGAACAAGTTTTGTCTAATGGCCACCCAGGGAGGACCGCACTCGACAATTGATGGCACATAGTCAAGTAGATATTAAAAATGCATGAAAATCGACATTGTCCTGGGCTAGAAAGCTGGCCTCAACAGATTTCCAAGAGTTTCTGCCACTGACCACAGTCTTCTACCACATGCAATTAAGTTAGAAATCAATAACAAAAGCAGAATGGGAAGCCCTGACTTGTAGGAAACAGGAACTATCTGTCTACATAATTCATGGTTGAAAAACAGTCATCAGGGAAATCGAGGATTGTTAGACCTGGGTGATGCTACAAATGGCCACAGGAAGGGTGCATTGAGAGGGACGTTCTGGACCTCAAGTCTCAAGGCTACTGAGCTTGGCAGCCTCTTTAAGAAGTCAGCATGGAGCCAGACATGCTCCGGGAAAGGGGAGGGGGAAACGCTGAAATTACGAAGGCAGGAAAACACCCATGCCAACAGTACAAGCTGCTTGTTGTTGAGTTAGGGTCTCACTGTGGTCGAGCTGAGGCCTGTCTTGAGCTCGCAGTTCTTAGGCTCAGCTTGCTGAGTGTTAGCTTACAGGCCTACACCATGATGCTGGCTGGCTTTAGTAGTGTTAATAAGGCAGGATGTTAGTTTCGGCCTTTGCTTTGAAACAGAGCCTCACGTAGTCTTGGGCGGCCTAGAACTTGCTGAGGCTGGTCTTGGCCTGGTCCTGCTGCCAAGTACCTGAATTATGGGTGTGCAGTGGTGGCTTTGGACCTCAGCTCTGGTTTCAATGTCAAGAACCTGCCTCAATGAGTAAGGCAAGGAGTCACTGACAAAAATTCCTGACCTCAACCTGAGGCCTCCACACACCCAAATCCATAGACACATGGGAATTAGCATACACACATGTACACACAATACACACATGCACATTATAAAAAGAGAAGGAAGAAGAGGAGGAAGAAGACGACAAGAAAGATGACAGTTACTTGATGTTGAAGTTGGTATGAAGAGATTTGTCTCTTTTCTTTTTAGTTTTTATATTTGTTTGTTTTTGTTCTCAAGACAGGGTTTCCCTGTGTAGCCCTGGCTGCTCTGGAACTTGCTTTCTAGCTTCGAACTCACAGAGATCCACCTGTCTCTGCCTTCCAAGTGCTGGGATTAAAGGCGTCCATCACCACCACCACCTGGCTTGTGTCACGTATGCTTTTAAAATCAGATACATCTTAAATATAGCTCATTTTATAAGAAAAGGAAATTGTTTATTTTGATAAGGTTTTTTTTTTGTAAAAATTTTTGGGGGTTATGAAACATTTTAAAAATATCCTAAGAGGGTGTGGCCCTTGAAGGTCCACCATGCTCCAAAGGCTGACTCCATACCCATGGGGACATGGCCAGCACAGATAGGACTTGGGTTGCCTAAGACAAAGAGGATGTGAATGTGGACGGGGTTGGGAGGCTCTGGGAGGAGTTAGGGAAGAATGAAGGGTGATATGATCACAATGCAGAGCATAACAATATATATATATATTTTTTTTGGTTTTTCGAGACAGGGTTTCTCTGTGTAGCCCTGGCTGTCCTGGAACTCACTCTGTAGACCAGGCTGGCCTCAAACTCAGAAATCCACCTGCCTCTGCCTCCCAAGTGCTGGGATTAAAGGCGTGTGCCACCACTGCCCTACTGGAACATTCTTAAAGAATAAATAACAATATTATATCTTTAATAAAGCATTCTTGGCACCTACAGTGCTAGGCTAAGGATGGGCCAATCCTATTAAGCCTGGTTTTCTGTCATTCCCCAAGCCCTCCCTTCCTGTTTGTATTTTTCTCTTTTTTGCGACACGTTCATCCTATGTTGCCCAGGCAGACCTCAACAATTCTCCTGCCTCAGCCTCTTGAGTAACTAGGCCTTCAGGTGTATGCCAGTATATCCTGCATCCCCTTGAGGGACTGCAAAAGCAGCCCCAAGCATCTTGCTGCTTCTTTGATAAAAGCTGGAGCATACTCACAACTGACCTGTTATAAGTGAAGGACATTGTGAGCAAAAACTTACTGGATTCTTGAAGCATGGCATAGCTCAGCATGCAGCATTCTGTGGTGTGTTGGCTGTTTCCCCTGGTGATCACTAGCCCAAGAACAGATCTAGACTCATAACTGTAAGCATGGTTTATAAGCATGGTTTATTCTAAGAGGGTATGCTTGTGTCTTAGTCATGTGTTCTAATGCTGTGAAGAGATACCATGACCATAGCAACTCTTACAGAAGAAAACTTTTAATTGGGGCTGGCTGCCCCACAGGCTGCTTCTCCAGGTGGGAGGATGGGGTGTTAAGCTGGGACTAAAAGTAACTGAGCAACTAAAGTTGAGGACAGATTTAGTGTGCTAAGAGTATTAGGGAGGGCATGCTAGCCGTGGGAGATTAATAATGCCTAGCAGTTGAGCCAATAATGCAAATTGAAATTGAGCAATGTGTATGTCTGTGTTTTTCATCTGCGGATCCAATATTCTCTGGGCGGATGCTGGTAGTGCAGCCCATTCCTGGAGTTAAGGCAGGGTAGCAAAAGCTACCTGCAACACCCAGTGACACATTTCCTCCAACAAGGCTACACCTCCTTTCACAAGACCACACCCCCTAATCCTTCTCAAGCAGTGCTACTCCCCATGGGGCCATTCTTATTCAAATCACCACAGCTTGCTTTTCATTTTGAGAAAGTACCCCTGTGTAGCCCTGGTTAGCCTGGAACTCTAGTAGGTCAGGCTGACCTTAGACTCACAGATATCCGCCTGCCTCTGCCTCCTAAGTGCTGAGATTAAAGATGTGCACCACCACACCTGTTGGATACCTTCCTTCCTTCCTTCCTTCCTTCCTTCCTTTTTTTCATGTGTCTGTGTGTGTGTGTGTGTGTGTGTGCGCGCGTGCGCACGTGTATGTGCGTGTGTGTGTCTAGGAGGAGGTTAAGACAACTTGCAGGAATCAGTTTTCTCCTTCTACCATGTGGATGGGTCTTGGAGAATAAAACTGAGGTTGTCATGCTTGGTGGCAGGTATCTTTACAATAAAAAAATAGTTAAAAATAAAAAAAATTCACAAGTCAGGGGCTATCTGTACACAACCCTAGCAGATGAACATTTTCTCTTTGAACCAAACCTTACCCATACATACTATCAGATTATGTAAATCCCCTACATATTTCCGTAATGTCAGCCATCCAGTCAGTATCTCTGAATTATCAAATCGTTTGAAGGGTCTCATTGTGAATTTGATGAATGTAGCTTCATTCCCCGCCCTCCCCCCAGCTGTCTTTTACTTTGTTGAGGAGTGTGGGGTGTGTGGGGTTGGCCTGTGGTTGGTTCTCTGTCATCATTAGAGTTACTATTGCTGTGGTGAAACACCATGACCAAAAGCAAGTTGGGGAGGAAAGGGTTGATTTGGCTCACACACTGTTCATCTTGAAGGAGGTGAGGGCAGAACTCAAACAGGGCAGGAACCTGGAGACAGGAGCTGAGGCAGAGGCCATGGAGGGGTGCTACTTACTGGCTTGCTCCCCATGGCTTGCTCAGCCTGCTTTCCTATAGAACCCAGGAACACCAGCCCAGGGATGGCCCCACCCACAATGGGCCAGGCTATCCCCATCAATCTCTAACAAAGAAAATGCCCTACTGCCAGATCTTCCTGAGGCATTTCTTAATCGAGGGTCCTTCCTTTCAGATAACTCTAGCTTGTGCCAAGTTGATAAGACTAGTTAGCATGCTCTCTCATTGCTTGGATTCTTTCTGCATTTCCTATAGTTACATCTAATGACTTGATCAGATTCAAGTTTGATTTTTATTTTCTGGTTCAGAATGACAGATTTGATTGTGTTTTACCTAAAGTCTTCCTTCCTCCTTTAAAAATTAAGGTAGCTCATGAGTGAGGACTGTGCCACAGGACAAAGAAAGGAAGAAAGAAAGGAAGAAAGAGAAAGAAAGGAAGAAAGAAAGAGGGAGGAAGGAAGGAAGGAAGGTGAGCAAGCTTGTCAACTTTGCACTGCAGAAAAGCAGCTAATAGGCTGTGGGGAGATGTCTGTGTCAGCTTCGTGGGTTGCTGTAAGCTGGGTGAGTACCAGCAACAGAGCATTCTTACTCTGGAGGCTGCAGTCTGAACCCAGTGTCTGCAGACTCTTGGGGGTGGGGTAGGGTGAGTGGATTCTGTTTTCCAAGCTTCTGGCACTGCCAAGAATCTGTGACTTCCCTTGGCATATTGGCTGCGTCACTCTGTTCTCTGCTGATGTCATCACGTGGTTTTCTCCCTTCATGTCAGTGTCCAGATTTCTCTCTTACAACAAGGACATCGGTCCCATTGGACCAGTGCCACCTGCATGACCCCATCTTAACTTGATTCCTCCACAAAGACCCAGTTTCTAAATCAGGTCAGTGCTGCCAGGTAAGTCAGGCACGGGGATATCAGAGTCTTTGTGGGAGACAGTTCAATCCACTACAGCCATTTAAAAGGATAGGATGGTGTGAACTCAACCACACCATTCACATGCTGTACATAAAGATGGCAGGTAAGGACTACTTCAGGCAGAGTGGGGTGTACCTTGGTGGTAGGAGGGCTGCCCAGTATGTATGATGCCCTGGGCTTGGCTGAAAAGAACACACGAGGGGATGGCACGTGAATGAGACTGCTCACCTAGCATATGCAGAGCGAGTTCTGGGTTCAAGTCCCAGCACCACATGAACTGGGTGTTGTGGCACGTACCTCTTATCCCAGCACTCAGGCACTAAGAGACAGGAGGATCAGGAGTTATCTTGGACTATGTGAGTTTGAGGTCAACCTGGGCTACCCAACAGCCTGTCTCAAATAACAGAAGAGAAAAAGTGTCCCCTAGGTGAGGCTCACCGAGCTAGCAGAGGTCTGAGGCCAGGACTCCCTTAGCCTTTGCCCTGTTTTGCTGGCTGCAATACTTCTAGAAACTCTTGTCATGTATTAGGAGCAGCTCTTGGGGTGATTCCTAATCAAAAGTGGCAAGTGCAGAAGGGACCTGAGGGCCCCAGCACC
The DNA here is from genome assembly GCA_028551405.1 of Uromys caudimaculatus. NCBI lineage: Eukaryota > Metazoa > Chordata > Mammalia > Rodentia > Muridae > Uromys > Uromys caudimaculatus. Next base: position 144,969,081 of record CM052700.1, read on the forward strand.
AGAGAGGGCAGGGAGGAAGAGTGGTCCTTATGAAGTAGCTGCTGGTCCTGTGTGGTCAGGGGTTGCTTGACAAGCCGAGCCCAGGGCTGGGCCTAGGAGAAGCAGTACCATGCCAACCTCAAGGGTGGCAGCACAGCCTGGAGATTTAGGTGAAAACTCACAGCAAACAACCTATGAAGCAGCCCGTCCAGGAGCTAGACATGTGTGAATGCTCGTGAGTCTTTATCCCGGGGCTCACGGGCACTTGCATGGTGTTCCAGAGCAGATGTACTGGGCTTGAGAGGCTCTGCCTCTGGCTGGATGCCTGTGTGCTTTCTGATGTGTCTTACTGGAGAGGGTCAGGTGAATTCTTCACAGTGGCAAATAGGGACAAATGTGGAGTATTGTCTCCCCTGTGAAACTACATCAGAAAAGTGATGTGGGGAGGGGCGGTGTCTATCAGATGTCCACACCCAGGGCCAGACACCAGGCAAATATAGAGTTGTGTTTTGTAGCTCTGAGTATTAACTTAAGCCACAGCTATTTCCAAGGAGGGTGGGGCAGGCTACATGTGTGTTAATTTATTTGTCTAACTAGGAAATAAATTGATACCTTATCATATATCCAGACTAAAAAAAGAAAACAAACCTATGACAATTCTTGTTTGTCAGGGCTTTGTTCTGCAGCCCAGGCTGGCCTTGGATTGAATGCATGGGTTTGGGGGAGGCCCTGAAACTGGGAAGGTCTCTGCCTTTACCTGCTGCACTGGCAGGAGTGTGCTGCTGGCCCTCCCTGGCTCATGTGATACATCTCTTTTTGAAATAGATTTATTTTGGGCTGGAGAGATGGCTCAGCAGTTAAGAGCACTGACTGCTCTTCCAGAGATCCTGAGTTCGATTCCCAGCAACCACATGGTGGCTCACAACCATCTGCAATGGGATCTGATGTCCTCTTCTGGTGTGTCTGATGACAGCTACAGTGTACTCACATACATAAAGACTGGTAGATAGGATTTATTTTAATTTTCAATCTGGAAAACAAAACAGAACAAAACCCCCAAACAAACCCCCAAACTCTGCTCATATATACACACACAGATATATAGGGTCAACATTTTCAGAGCACTGACATGGGGGTGGGGGGAAGTTTCCCTTCAACTGCATGACAATACTGTTTTATGTGTCACAATAAAAGTTACAAGCGTCTTGTCAGCGGTCACACAAACATCATGAGTTTACATTTCAACACAATAAAAAAAAAACAGACGTCTTCCGGTACTTCATCCCTGCGACCACGGCCCTTTTCCATAAATGTTTAAAAGACCCAACAGTGGCTGTTTTGGAAGGCAAAGCCTTTCCAGGTCCCACTTGAGAGAACAATCAAGGTTTTATTCGTAGGTACGGTGAAGTCCACTCACCAAAAGATGTGTAGAAAACCCGCACGAGAGTAAAAATAAATAAAGCGCTGATGCCAAGCCAGCCTTGCTGACACGGTAGCCAGAACAAGACACGGAGCACTCGGAAGCATCACTTGACATTTTCAGTTGCCTGCGTTCAAATGAAAACTTTTCAACCAATTGAGTGAAAAGAAAAAGACTGGGTATAAAAGGTTTGAAGATGCTCACACTGGGGCTGGGTGTCTCTTCAGCAGCACTTTGGGGCGTGCGGCGGCAGCGGCGGTGACATATTGCGTTTGGACATAAGGCACCGTGATCTGGACGTGCCATTCACTCACTTCCTGTCACCTGTCCCATCCCAGTGACTTCTTTGAAAAGTAGTACTATTTCAGGACACAGTGCACTTTAATGACATACAGCGTTGGAGACCCTTCAGACGGGTCTGAGGACAGTCTTTGAATGCAAGCCTGAATCTTCAAGCACATAAAATCTTTTCGTATACTTACAAATCACTGGAAAAATAACCATCGCTAAACCCTGATATACATTCTTAGCCATTTATTCTCTTCTATTGCAGCCAGTGTTCATGAGGCAAGCCGTGACCCCAGACGTTGTTCAAGTCCCTCTGTGAGGGCATCTACATTCACGGCGGTCATTCCGTCTCTGTCTCCTTCTGTTTGGCACCTGCCAGGGAGATGGAAAGTGGAAGTCTCAGAGCTTATGTTCACTGCAGGGTTCTGGGCACCAGCTGATCCCACCCAGCCTGGCAGTGGCTTCCAAACAGAGAGAGGGAGGAGGACTGCGTGGTCACAAGAGCCCTGCCCCTCCCACCGTCCTCCTGCTCCAACACTTCCCGTTCTAAGTGTCGATGCTACTGCTAAAAAGGTAAAAACAAATAGGCACAGTTCTTTCAGCTGCCTTACTTATAAAGTATTACTTTTTAAAAAAAAACAAAGCATTACAACACAGCTAACGACAACTGTGTGTAGCAGCTACAAGTACCAGCTGGGTTTTCACAGGCAATGGCAGGCAAAGCCACTGTACTACCCACGGCACCCCTCTAGCGTTCATCGGAATGAACCCTTTAAAAAAAAAAAAGTCATGTGTTTAGGTGTTTTGCCTACATGCTTCTCTGCACCATACCTGTGCAATGCCCACGGGGTCAGATTCTCTGGGGCCAGAGTTGCAGGAAGTTGTGAGCCACCATGTGGGTGCTGGGAATCAAACCTGAGTCCTCTGGAAGAACAGCCAGTGCTCTTGACCTCTGAGCCATCTCTCCAGCCCCTGGCCTTGGTTTTCTGAGGCAGGATCTTTCTCAGCCTGGCCTCAACTTTCTGAGGGCATACTGCGTCAGGCTACACTTAACTTTGGAAAGAGATTAATAAACATACTAGAGCAAGGGGCTGTCTTACAACTCACTCTATAAGCCAGGCTGGTCTTGAACTCAGAGAGATCTGCCTGCCTGCCTGCCTGCCTGTCTGCCTACCTACCTATCTTTTGAACCCCATTCTCTTTATGTACCCTGGTTGACTTGGAGCTCACAGAGATGAATCTGTCTCTGCTCCCCAAGTGCCAGGATTAAGCACATGTCATATTAGGCTGGCCTGAAATCTCCATTTTTTTACCTGCTGGTGTGAGGATCAGGGCTTGCAGGATGTCTGACAGGGAGATAATACCCACAATACTATCTGCTTCATTCACTACCACCAGTCGATGGACCTGCAAAGAGAAAAAGTCCAGGTGTGAGTTTACTGTTTGTGTGTGTGTACGTTTTGGGCGCATTTGCCCATGCCTCTGTGTGTGTGGAAGGGGTGTGTGTGTTACATTTGCCCATGCCTCTGTGTGTGTGGAAGGGGTGTGTTACATTTGCCCATGCCTCTGTGTGTGTGGAAGGGGTGTGTGTGTTACATTTGCCCATGCCTCTGTGTGTGTGGAAGGGGTGTGTGTGTTACATTTGCCCATGCCTCTGTGTGTGTGGAAGGGGTGTGTGTGTTACATTTGCCCATGTACATGTACACAGAGGCCAGAGGTTTTTAAAAATTGCTTCACTTATTTATTTACATTTTCCGTGTATGAGTATCTTGCCTGCATATGTGTCTGTATACTACATGCATGCAGTGCAGCTGGATGCCAGAAGAGGGTATCTGGTCCCCTGGCACTGGAGTTACAGATGGATTTCAGCAGCCACGTGGGTGCTGGGAATCTAACTTGTGTCCACTGGAAGAGCAGTCAGTATTGGTAGCTTCTGAGCCATCTCTCCAGCCCCACTGAACCTGAAGCTTGGCACTTTAGTAGCCTGGCTGACCAGTGAGGCTAGGGGCCACCAATCTCTACCCGCTAGGGCTGGGGTTACAGGGCTGTACTGCTGCCCCCTCTTGGGTGGGTGCTGGAATTCAGACTCAGGTCCTGACACTTGCACAGCAGGTAATTTATCCACTGAGCCACCCTAATTTTTTGTAAATTAAAAAATGCATGTTGGAAAAAAATGGCACTCATGTAACCATACAATGACCATGGCTACAAAGCTGGGGTTGCACAGTGGACAGTCTGCAGAAAGGGTTGGTAAAATATAATACCCACTGCTTGACCACAGCAAGAAAAACCAGCCAGCTCAGCTGTCTGCTGAGCTTTCAAATTTCAAAATATCTATAAAGAAATGATACAAACTCCAAATTAATGACCTTGATCTGTGTGTGGCGCATGTATGTGGTGGGTATGGAGGCCAGGTTAACACTGGGTAATCCTTCCCCACAGGGTTGGTCTCTCTCTAAGCCTGGAGCTCACTGGCGCAGCTACACTGCAGGTCAGCAGGCCTCACAGATGCTCTTGGCTTTTTTACTATAGATGGACTTTGGGAATTACCAACAGAGCTATCCCCCACTCCACCACAGCCTCAATTTTCAATCTTCACTCTCCGTCTCTCGCAGCCAGTAAGATGTGTGCTGGGCTGCGTTCTCTCACCTCTGCTCTCACTATTCTGTCCACGATGGTCTCCAGTGTTTCCAGCTTACTGCACTTTACTACACCCTCAAAATACTGGGAGCGGTGCTGCAGGGCCTGGGTCACCGTGATGTCTAGGTTATTGTACGTTTTCTCAGCAGCAAGATTCTGTAAGAGTCATAAAAAAAAAAAAAAATACGCCCTTCATTTCCATTTGGATGAATGAGCAAGTTGATTTTTAAAAACATTATCATTGAATCTGTCATCTTCTCAGCTGGTATCAAGCCACCAGCACAGTTACCTCACTGTCTCAGTCATAACTGAGGGGTCAGGTTCCTAGGTGCACCCTGATTATGGAAATGCTCATTTGTTGTTGTACTGTTAGTGTGGGGGACTGAACCCCCTTACGCAAACTAAGCAGGTGCTCTACCGCTGAGCTATACCCTAAGCCTCTCCCCTGCTCCCTTTTTAAATTTTTGAGTCATGTCTTCCTAAGTTATTCAGGCTGGTCCTGAACTTATTCTGCAATCCAGTCAGGTCTGGAACTTGCAATCCCCCTGCCTCAGGATCTTTCACAGCTGGAACTACAGGCTTGGCAGACAGATGCTGTTTTGTATATTTAAAGAGATTTTCCTTTATTTATGTGTGTGTGCATGCGCATACGTCTCCTGAGACATGGACTAACAGCTGCCAAGGGTGAGGCGCCTCAGAGGGAGGCTGCCTGCATCAGTGTCCCCAGTGGGTTCTCAGAGCTCATAGGCTCTATCAGGGAAGTGCGGGGCCCGTCAAGATCAACAAGAGACTCAAGGAGCCCAGAAATTCACAGAGTCTCCCATGACTCCCACCGATTTTAGTGGGTTCATTCATCCAAGGTTCTAATGAAAAGATTTCTGGATTAATGAAATGATTTTTGGTTGAACCAAAAGACAGCTGCAAAACCATAATTAGTGGCAGGGTCAAACTGTATTTCAGCTATAAAACTGGTTTCCCTTTCTTAGACACAGTGTGAAACGCAAAAATTAAAGATGAGTGGGAAAGAAAATGTTAAAGGCAAAGGCATTGGCGAGGAACCTCAGGGCCAGCAGTCACCGATGTGCTTTGCTTTAAGAACCCCAGGAGACCAGGGCCTAGATCTTAGTCTCTGGGCTGTCTTCTTAGAACAGTGTTCACTGAGCACCCCCACAGGCAGGGCGACCCCCAAAAGAAATGTGGTCAAATAAGACTCCTGGGCTGTTGGGAAGGAGGCAACGGGCTTCCATCGACATGCCCACGGTCAGTGAAAGGTCAGCGCACACTTACACACAGCCCATTGGTAAAGCAATGACTATCAGAAATGTCTGCACTGGGAGGAGACTGATATTCTCTAAGACTGTCACTCGAAAGGTCAGGAGTTTTTACATCATGGAATAAACAATTTATCGTATTTTCAGTTTTCAATTGTTTTAAAATGCATTCTGAAAGACAAGCTTAAAAACATGAAAAAAATACTTACAATTACATCAAACTTGGAATAAATATCTACAACTTTTCCTAAAAATGAAAACATAAGTTAGAAAAACATTTTAGGAATAGTAACTCATTAAAAAAAAAAAAATCAGTCATTATAACTGGGCAACCACGGTGGATAAAAGTGCTGAGTAAAACAACCGGGCTTATTTAGAAGTGAACAGGGAATGGTATTTTGACATAAATGGGAAACTGAGCCTGCTTAAAGGTCTCATTTCCCTGACTGCTAACTATGGGAGCTGCAGCCCAGCATTTGCTTCTCTGCGGTCCCCTTACTTCCCACTCATCCCGGCCCAGGAGCAGGGATGGCCTCACAGACCTGACTCATCCACCACAGGCAGTGCGGATATCCGTCTCTCCACAAAGATGTTCAAGGCTTTGATGATGGGGGTATCCGGGTGAATGAAGGCAATGTTGTGGTACGTCCCTATCCCGAGCTCCTCCAGGTTCTGCTTCATGAAGGCGGGCTTTGGCATGTCGGACATCTGAGTAAGGAGAGGCAAGAGAATATTCTAGAACCCTAGCATGCCTTCAGTGCACATACATCCAGATCTGAATGAAAAACTATGTTCAACAAATTACAGGCAAGTCTTCCCTAACAGTCAGCTTGGTGTCTCACTGTCATGGAAGAGTTATCCATCACAACTGTCTCTCTCAGGCCAGCCAACAGCTCCACACGTTGTCTTTGTACAAAAACTGACTCTAGGTATTCAGTTCCCCTTCTCTTCGCAGGAAGAAGATGAATCTACAGGTCTGTCTGGGAAATTAAGACCTGAAAGCCAGCGCCGATTGAACCCTTTATTCTTAGGTGATCTATATTCAGCCTTGGGATCTGAAGTGACACTAAGTCCCTTGTGTTTGCAGATCCTAGGCCTGACTGCCTGCGACTACGCTGTCCCTTGTTCCCACCTCCACTGACCGCACACTTCCCAGATGAATCCAATTTCTCACTAATAACAAAGAATAAGGCAGCTGAACAAAGTAGAAAGAACCTTTAAAAATTAACTTTGCTTTTCTGCCTATTTCAGAGGAGGAGGGATAAACTAGAAGAAAGTCTAGGACCAGGCTGGACTACTATAGAGTAAGGTGTATGGTTCCAAAGATCCACCTTTTATAAAGGGCAGAGTTGACGCCTTCTTCCTGGTGTACCTTATAATTATCAGGAAAAGATGAACAATTAGAAGAAACAAAATGTTCAAGTCAAAGAGTTCATCAATATTCAAATCATGAGACTCCTAGAAATTTAGAGAAAAAAAAAAGAGAGAGAGAAAGACCTATTAGGTCACCTAATTCATCTCAACACAGAAATTCCCGCCTCACTGCCTACCTTTCACATGTCTGGGAGGGTATCACTACCCTTCCCCAGAATGATACTGATAACCAGTAAAAACCGGGCATGATGTTTCTTTATTTAAAATATGTATTTTTAATCTGAGAATACCTGGCTGAATATTCTGGCTGCAAGGTTCTATCTGCCATATTTGTCCAAATTAAGGCAACTCCGTTCTTCTCTTCAGACTAGATGAGTGACATGAATAGCGTTAACAGCACCAATGGACAGGGCTGCGTAAGGACACCTCATACAAAGCTCCCAGCATAGTGCCTGCCAGTGGCCAGCAGTCACATGTGGGCTCCAGGGGCTGAGTTACCAGTCTAGCAACCATGAGCCTTGAACACCTGCCCCTCTGCCCACACCCTTGGTTCCTATGATGTCTCTATAAGGAAGGCTTCCACACTGCCCACTATCGACTGATGGACAACACCCCTTGCTCACTCTTCTTCGGTTGCCTAAAAATGCCACGGGCATTTCAGCAAATTATCTTCTCCCCATTTAATCAGGAAGTGCGATTTGTCTCTGGATGCTCTATTAAACTATGTGACCAACTGGATCACCAACACATGTCTCAGTCACTAAACATTTGACACTTCTGTAAACCCCTGGCCCTGTAAGGCTGCATTCAGAAGATCAACTTGGGCCCTTCTGTAGACTTGTATGCTTAGCTGGTTCCTGACGGGAAGCTGCAGACGGGATCCTGGAAAAGCCCTAGGAAGTAGCTTATTTCCTTCCTTTAGAAAGATCACTTCAAATGGCCTTTCTGAACCATCAGTGCCTCCGCTGCTGCTCCTGGCGGATGGCGTCATCTCCATATTTACACAGGTGATGGGGGTGTAGATGAAAACCTCCCAGGACATTCCTGTCCCAGGAAGCCTCCTCTAATACTACCGGTCTCAGGGGCTGTGAACACAAACCACAGAAGTCCACTATGGTGGATCTCTTGCTCACATCTGTCCTGCCTTGCGAGGCTCTGGTCGCTGTAGTTGCAAATGAGGCAACCCCAGGGATGGTGTTTTTTCTGCTCATGTTTCTAAAACCATGACCTCAACAAACAAACCACAAGCAACCTCTGCCCTAAATCCTGGCTCCCTCCATGGATGCCATCATCCTCAGTGAGACTTAGGCTTAAGCTCCCCCTGCACAAGTCTGACACAACACCCGCCCTCAGGGGGCATTGCCCGGTTTTATTATTTTAATACCAGGACTAAAAGATTTAGGAGCAGAAGCATTTGAGCTGGTGTCAGCTTGGAGAACACACAGTGCACACAGTAGTGAGTCGAGAAACTGAACTGTTGCAAAACGGAGACCTTGGAACAATGTTTCTTCTACTGAGAGCAATAGGAGCCCATTTACTTGGAGTAAGTGACAGTCAACGCAACTGCGTCTTTAGGGACTACTTACAAAAAGCTGGAGGAACTTGAGGATTCTTTTGTGGGTAAGTATATAAAGTGCATTCCCACTGATAGGGTCAATAACTGGCAATCTGTGGATTTTATTTTTGATCAACGAGTATACAGCATCGAAGAGGCTGCGGGAAAAGCCATTAGAGTCATTAGGAGGCTTTCAAGAAAAATCAAGAAACCTTTGGACCACCCGGCTTTAGGTATTCCCACTGCTTCTGTATTACCATAACAAGAGGCTCATTAGTTTAAAAGAGTTCTACAGGGGAGCTCTCCACTCCTCTGCTGGAATACCTCAGACTCAAGAGGGAACATGGGTCTCCAGTAAGGCAGGTTTTTAATAGTGCATCCAGGGATTTGTTTGAAAGAGGCAAGCCGCAAGCCTTCAGGAAGGCCAGCAGTGACCTCAGCACTGAGGCCGGGTGCCAGACTCCCAGGGCGTCTGCCTACCCTGCCAGCCCACCTTGGGGAACTGCCTTGCCCTTTGCCAAGAAGCCTGTTGGGTGTACCTTCCCCATCCATCTGGAAATAAGGTAACAAAACCAAGTGTCTTCTCTCTCTAGAGCTCTTGGGCTTAAAGTGCCTCCTACTCTGTCCATCTTGTGCTGAAAGCTGGAGGCCATGCCCGGTGCCTGCTCTACCACCAGGCTGTGCTTTGCCCTTCCGGCTCCTTCAAGGCTGCCTCTGGTCTGAACTGAAATCACTGTGGGAGCTTTTCACTGCTCTTCCCAGAAACCAGCCACTTCCACTGAATGCTGGGGTCAAGAGTGAAGCCTGAGGATCAGTAACTATAGCAGGACCCCTGTACTGATGCTGCCACAGGCGAGCTGGGTGTTCAAAACTGACCTGGATGACCAACCTCATAGCCAGTCACTTGGATCCACATGTTGTTCTACCCTCACTCTACTCCCCCCACCCATCCCGTCTCAGGGCTTGCTAAGTTGTGCTTGCTAGGCATATAGCCCAGGTTGGCCTTAAAACTTGAAATCCTCTTCTATCAGTCTTCCCCGAGGTGCAGGATTCCAACTATTCGCCACCTGTGTCTGGTTTTGCTGGGATTTCCAATATCTCTCAACTTCTGGCATACTATTTGGATTAAGGAAGCCGGCCCTAACTAGACTGGGGAATACGTCTGTCTACTTCTACTCATCCATCACGGCAATAAAATATTTAAATTGCAGACTGTTTTAAAATGGGGAGAAGAAGCTTCACGTTTACCTTGCATCTGGAGAGATATTCACCAAAGGCTTGAAGGTTTCTTGTAAGTACAACTCTGCATGTGTAGAAGGAAAACACACAGTCAGTTACAGACCTGCTGTGTGCAATGCTACTTTACATTCAAATAACCTCAGCTGACAGGAAATAATGAGACAAACCAGAAACCCAAATAAAAGATAATTTAATTTACTCCAAACTACTGTTACAGCCATGGTTATTTAAAGTGGCCTCAACTGTTTTCAGGACATTGTATTTGTAGAAAAATCAAACATGGGGGGGGGGGGAGATCCCAGTATGTCCATAGATGCTGGCAGCATCGGGAAAAGCTCTGACGCAGAGCAACGACAGCGGAGGCCATTGGGTCCTATCAAGTTCACACTACCATCAAGAAATGAAATGCTTACAGAATCCCTTAGAGCAGATTTTCATAATCTGGGAGACAGCATCACTCTAATCAAGGTTCTTCAAACGATCTCCTTGTATTTCACTAAGTCTATGCTCAAACCCAGGGCATGCTGGGATTCTTGCCAGCATATACACATTTTCTTTGTAAAGAAATCAACTGTACTTAGTCTGGTTTGCTGAGGTCTGTATGCAGAAGGGATCTGAGAACATCCTGATATTATCTCACCTTCAAACACCCTGTATGTGGAAGTGTGAGTATACCCAAACCATGGTCAATGGAATGCATACAGCCCAACTGGATGAGACGCGGGAAGAGCAAAACCAGACTCCAGTGCCTAGCTAGAAAGTTTCCTATGGTCGGTCCCTCCATTTCTACTCTCGCTGTTCTTTGAGCACCGAGCCAGGGCTCTTATGCTTGGATCAGTGGGGTCCTCTGACTGTACCCCATGTTCTGCCCTACCCGCTGTGAGTCTTTGAGATGACAGCTTTCCCATCATGGAACAAAAGTTTAAAATCTGACTCCACTGGCCAGGCAGTGGTGGCATACACCTTTAATCCCAGCACTTGGGAGGCAGAGGCAGGCAGATTTCTGAGTTCGAGGCCAGTCTGGTCTACAGAGTGAGTTCCAGGACAGCCAGGGCTACACAGAGAAACCCTGTCTTGAAAAACAAAAAAACAACAAAAACAAAAAATCTGATCCCACTGCAGGCAGAAATCACATGACCACAAAGGGTGAATTCTGGCATGGCAAACAGTTCTTTTGCATGTATCAGTGTACTCTATCTGTGTGTGTACATATCTGTTTGCGTGTGTACACCAGAGAACACCTCAGGTGCTCTCTACCATGTTTTTTTGGGACAGTCTGTCACTAGCTCTGGCCTTACAATTCAAACAAGCTGGCTAAACAATGAGCCCCAGAGACTCGCCTGCCACTGCATCTCCATTGTGGGGACTGAGTGCAGCCCACCATGCTTGGCTTCTTCACAAGGGTTCTGGGGACTGAGCTCAAGTTCCCTGGTGTGCACAGCCTGCACTTTAGTCCCCATGCTGTCTCCCTAGCCTGAGTTCCTGAAATGATTCTTTGTTATTTCATTTGAACTGTTCAGTTAGAACCGGTTTTGCTCTACGGGTAGAAGAATAATTCAGCTTAATCAGACAGCTTGCTCTGCCCCATGATGACCAATATCTGAGGGTGAGGCTCTGCGGTCAGCTCACTCGGGTCAACAGCTCCAGGCCTAGTGTAAGGCCACACGCATGTGGCTCCTGCCAACGCGGTCTATCATAGAGGGACAGTGTGCACATTAGTATGGAAGTCCCTCGAAATGGAGAAGAAGCAAGCAGAGCGTTGTAGCTGATAGGCTGTAATTCGGTACAGAAAATGATCTGAGACAGTAAACCAGGCTTTCACTTTGCATCTTCTCCATGTACTGAAGAGTGCAAGACCTGGCAGAGCTTACCCCTCCATGTTTCAATCTTATGTTCCTCCAGTTCATAAATCTGTACCTGCAAATAAGAAAAATCTGTATCTAGTTACCATTCACACGGGCAAACAGTTCCGCCTGTTATTATGTCTGTAAATAGAAGAACGTATTTCCAAGTACTAAAAACACCAGCTTTAGCCTTTTATGTACTTACATTTCATTGATTCTCCCCCCCCCATTTTTTTTTTATTTACTAAATGACCACAGAGATTTGCTATATGGTATCTGCTGTCCTTTATAACATATATAACATAGAGAATTTGAAGTCTGGTAAAACTTAATTTTTCTAAGTAAGATATTTCTTAGTTGGAAATTTGTCGTAAGCAGATGAAAGTAACGGGTTTTATGTGGCCCTTCTTGTTTTGTGCACATCATCTTAGTTACCCTTTCATCAGCAGCCCCACCCCCTCAGCCGGCTCCCTTCTTCCCACAAGCGCCTCTACCATCCACTTCCCACTCCTCCCCCGAGGCCCCTCCCCCGAGGCCCCTCCCCCGAGGCCCCTCCCCCGAGGCCCCTCCCCCGAGGCCCCTCCCCCGAGGCCCCTCCCCCGAGGCCCCTCCCCCGAGGCCCCTCCCCCGAGGCCCCTCCCTCTTCTCAGGCCACTTTCTACTTTCCTGTCCTACATATAAAGGTCTTCCTTCTGGAGTTTTCCTCATGAAGAAACTCACTTTTGCATTTTATTTGGGGGTTACAGGCATCTACCACCTGGTGACAGTTTGATCAAACAATGGATCACAGACACGACTGTAAGAACCCGTCCATGTTGTGGCCATCTCAGTCTGAGTAAAAACATTTTGCTATGTTTACTCAGTGGGATCAACTGATTCCACACTTCTTAGAACAAGCTTCCCTGTTAAAAAATGCATATTATCGGATAACTGACCACCGCTTAAAAACACACCGGAATAACTTCTGCCTTTTAGATGCTCCATATAGTAGAACTAGTTAAATAAAACAGACAAGTGACCTCCTCACCACAGCAGACAAAACTAAAACCAAGCTGTGCTTAATACAGGGTAGACTGGGTTTCAGTTCAAAAACCCTTCTAGAACTGGCTCGGTGCCAGGGTGTCTGCCACCAATGGCATCTAAACAGTCTTTTCTATTAGCAAGAAAGAGTCAGAAATGAACTTCCTCAGTTTTGATCAGTAGATATAAAACCACAAAGGAGGGGTTGGGGTGTAGCTCAGTGGTGGGGGACTGCCTAGCAAGCCTGATGCCCTGAGCGTCCCACCAGAACTGAAATAAGGTAAATAAATCCTGGGTGGGTGGTGAATGACTATCAAACGCCACTCCGAACTAGAGGCCTGCAAAGATAAAGCCCCTTGGCCACTTTATCTCCAGGGTGAGGCCCCCAGGCCAACCACTAAGAGGAAGTGTGGGAGCAGCACCCTTCCTGGTCCCAGCAGACACCACAGCACACACCACGGTGCACACGACCAAGCTGCCAGTCATGAAGCAGCAGGAACTTACACACGTCAGGGCAGTAAGTTAGAAAGGGTAATCCTGCAAGCCGGGAAAGCACTTATCACCGTGTTTTTTTTTTTTAAACTGGTGCCTTCTCCAAGCTTCAAATAAATGATGTGAGGCTGAGCTCATGGTTTCCTTGGGCTGGAAGTCTTCTACTGAACTTCCCTATGTATTATACACACTGGGAAAACCCATCCCATCCTGACCACATACACAGAGAGAGCCATGCCACTTACCATGGGTGATTTATAGTATCTGTGTAGTATATTTATGAAATCTGTAATTGTGAGCATTCCTGAAACAAAAGAATCAATGGTTAAAAACAAAACTAAGGGGTGGGGGCAACAGCTCAGTGGGTAAAGCACTTGTCACATACGTGTGAGGACAGGAGTCAGTGTGGTGGCTCACTTGTAATTCCAGCCTTAGATGGCAGAGACAAGGGACCCCCAGAATAAACTGGCTGGTTTACTAGGCATGCTGGCAAACTCTGGGTTTGATTGAGAGACCCTGCCTCAAAGAGTAAAGTGAACAAGTGATGGAGGATGGCTCCTGATATTAATCTTGGGCCTCTACATGCACGCATGCATGTGTGAGCGCGCACACACACACGCACACACCACACACATACATACACACATGCAAATGTGCATGCACACATACATAACTACACACACACACATATACACACACAAGTGCATATACACATGAGCATAGCACATACACACCTATGGAAAAAAGACAGACAAAAAGACATGCAGAAGGAAAGCCTCCAGCAGCAAGTGAATCTGCAACATTTACTAAAAAATCTTGTAAAATACAACCCAAAGATCTCAGGCTCAGTCTAGTGTATTAAAGAAAGATCATATAATCCGTATACTAAAGTAGAAGTGCAAACTGAACTCTAACAGGCAGTATGGAGTGCTGGAAACTAGAATTGTGAGGGTGAAAAAAAAAGGATGTTTTCTGTAACAGCACCGTCGGGCCTAGGCCACTGACTGGCCAAATGTGACTGGGTCTATACATCTTTTCCCCTTCCAGTGCCAGGGTCGGAGCCAGGGCCCCACACACCCTAAGCAAGCCCCAAACACTGAACAACACCCCTAGTTCTTGGCTATCACAGACAAGGTCTTTCTATAGCTTAGGCTGGAACTTGCAATCCTCCTGCCTCTGCATCCCAAGTGCTGCGATTATAGGCATGTACTACCATATCCAGGGCTTACCCAGCGTTTCTGAGAGCTTAATGATTCAGCAGACATTGATTACATTCACCTTCTGATGCTTGCTATCATTTACAAGGTGATGAGCAGAGCCAGCACACAAGAGCAAGTGCCTTGAGCTTATCTGACCACATCTGTGGTGATTTTGCTGAGTTGACAAGGACGCAAAAGCTTCTTCGGTCTGCTCAGAAGCTGTTAATTAAAAGAGCAATCCCCCAACCCCCAACCCACTTGAAAAGCAAAGAAGACTGCAATAAGCTCACAACATTGTCTTAAATTCACTAGTGGTTTGGTTTGTCCAGTATGCAAAAGCCAGAAAGTTCTTCAACTCAGAGAATGTCTATCAGGCTGAACCTGCAGGGATGGAATCCTGGAGCCCTCTGCTCTGCAGGAAAGAAGGACCCTTCCCAGACAGCCTTCCCCAGCCCCACTACTAACCTACAAAGCTCTGCTTTTTACTTTCCCACAGCGGTGCTGCACGGACTCCGTTGGCTACCAAGGCAAAGAAGGCCTTTTTGACCTGGAGAGGAACCAGAAACAAAACATCCTTTTAAATCCACATTTCAGGAGGAAAATACTCTCAACTAAGGTTTCAACAGAATCTTACCAGTGATTACTGATAAGTGGCTTAAGTTTGGTAGGTGTCTTAGTCAGGGTTTGTATTCCTGTAGGAGAGGGTTTATCCAGCTTACACTTCCACATTGCTGCTCATCACCAAAGGAAGTCAGGACAGGAACTCACACAGGGCAGGAATGTGAAGGCAGGAGCTGATGCAGAGGCCTGGAGGAATGTTACTTACTGGCTTGCTTCCCCTGGCTTGCTCAGCCTGCTTTCTTATAGAACCCGGAACTACCAGCCCAGGGATGGCACCACCCACAATGGGCCCTGCCCCTTGATCACTAATTGGGAAAATGTCTTACAGCTGGATCTCATGGAGGCATTTCCTCAAGGCTACACAGTACAGTACAGTAGGCTACAAATAACACGAGTTAGCAAATGTTTTTGTGTAGCCTACTTAAAGGTATTTAGATGTGTTTAACTTTTGACATTGTAACATGACACTGTCATCTTTGGTAAGCTCCTCTAGAGCAGTGCTGTCAAATTACAAAAAAAAAAAACCCAAACCCTCAAACTCATATTTTTCTTTTGCATGTATGTGTATATGTGTATCTGTGAGTGTGTGTGTGTAGGTATGCATGTGTGGAGGTCAGAGGACTTCAGGTGTTGGTCCTTGTCTTCCACCTTGGTTTGGGACGGGGGTGAAGGGGATCTTCTTTGTTGCTGGATGCTGTGTACACCAGGCTAGCTGGCTGACAGGTTTCCACAGACTGTCTGCACCTTCCACCTCACTATGGGAGCAACTGATTACAGGCACATGCTACCAAGGTCAGCTTTTTACATGGGTCCTGGGGATTTGAACTCAGGTCCTCACACTTGTGGCAAATGGTTTGAGCAAGGAGACATCTCCCCAGTCCTCAAAAGACTTGAAGTAAGTTTAAGATTCTGTGTTCAGCCACGCTCAAGGCGGCATGCTCTGAGTTGCACACGGCCTATGAGCTGCAGATTGGCCACACCTGGTAGAGGGAGTGGGGATTATAGTTTTGAAACGGAAAGGTAGTTCACTTTACTCTTTTCTTTGCCGTAACTAAATATTCTTGTATATACAACTTTTCTATAATTAAAATCATACAAAATAATTAAATAGCCTAATTTTTCTCATGTGTGATGGGTAATTCATACAAAACATAGTTATAATGAATTATTTGTAATGATAATTGATTGTTATATTAAAAATCACAACAAATAATGCTTTCCCATCCCACAAAGATGAGAAAGACAGGCATACAGTTATAGTGGTACTTTACAGCACGCAGACAAACATGAGTTCTGGGGCTTGACAGCGCAGGCGCTGTTCAGAGTGCTAACACACGGCACACCCTTAGGGATACTGTAAGGTGTCACACTTGATTTATTACTAGCCAAAAGCTCAGGGCTGAAAACAATCCTCTAAACAGCACATGCAAACAAGGAAAACACTCTGTAATCATTAATAATTCAAGATATACAAATGAAATATTAAAACATTATTCGGAGTTGCTGCAGTCATGTGGACCTGAGACTGGTCCTCAGGTGCCTATGTGGAAGGAAGTGAGGTCTTTTTTGAAATAGGGTCTCCCTGAGCAGCCTAAGCTGGTCTGGAACTTGTGATTCTTCTGCCTCTGCCTCTTCTGGGTTTTAGGACTGAGTAGTTTACCCCTCCTGGCTCTTTCCTTTATCTTCTGTCTCTTTGCCTCCCACCACCATAGGTGACCAGGCCTCCTCTGTCACCTGTTCTCACCGCGATGTACCATGGTTCCTGCCCCACGTGAGTTCCTGCCCTCACTGCTTTCAATGATAAATGGTGACTATGGAATGGTAAGCATAATCAATCAACTGCTTCCTCCCAAGTTGCTTCTGGTCACGGTGTTTCCTTGCAGCAATAGTGACTCTGACTAAGACAGTGCTTAAACTTGTATTAAGAACCACAAACCCATCCTGCTATTTGTACCACAGAAGGGTGTTCCTTCTGGATTATTTTGGAAGCGGGATTCCTGCATGTGTGTGTGTTTGTGTGCGCATGGATGCGCCGTGAATGCAGAGAGGCTCCGTTTATGTTGTGGCAGGTCTACCCTCCTTTTCCTTTCTTTGATATCATATCTGCTCTCCACAGCTCCTCCACCACAGACAGCCCGGTAATGTCTACCATCTCTTACTGTGTCAGGATGCGATTCATCTGAGAAATCAGACTCTGTTTTGTTCAGAGAGAGACAACATTCCATAATCTCTAAATGATCTTCTAATCATCATTTACGTCACCCTTTCCAGCTCCTGACCTCCTGACCATTGCCTTGGCAATGAAAGCAGCAGCACAGCAGAAGGGATCTAGTTTCTCCGGCCACACTGGGGGGCCACTCATGTGCATCTTAATTCTCATCTTAAATTAAAATGATAATGAATACCTCTTTTCTTGTTACCATCTAGTTTTAATTTTGATGACATGTACGGATGTATACATGTGTGTACATGTGTGTATATCTATTTAACTTTTTTTTTTTTTTTTTTTTTTTTTGAGATAGTCTTGCTTTGTAGCCCTGGGTGGTCAAGAACTCACTCATATAAACCAGGCTGGACAGGACTTGCAGCAATGCTCCTGCCTCTGTCTTCTAAGTGCTGGGATATAGCTTTGACCACCACATTCCAGAATCTTGGCCTTACTCTCAGCGTCTCATGCCTGGCTTGGAACCCTGTGACAAGCTTTCTTGGGTGAACATAACACAGGTCACTCACTCTTAAGACAACTCCAGCTGGCCTTGACACATTCTTGCTGGGGACAGGATTCACCATGTCCTATAGTGGGAAACAGCTTACACACAGAACAAAATGTAACATCTCGCTATTTTACGCCTGCAGAAACCTGAAAAGGATGTGTGGGAACAGGCCGAGAAGGAATTTAACACTCAGCCTGTGGGACAGAGAGCTGTAGGTGGACTTCCCTGAAATTGCCCAATTACTGTTTTGCCTTTGCAGCTAGAAGAAGCTCTAGCTGTTAATGGCTGCCTAAGCTCAGGGCATGTTAAGGCTGTGATGCTGCCACTCCTGCAGGACCATGAAGACAGGAACTCCGGCTAGTTCCTCAAAGGCAGCCTGCATGTTCAGCCCCGAGGTCACACCCTCTTTGAGCTTTGGAAGAATGCATGTGCCTTAACTGGGGGCAGCTGCTCCATGGCCAAGCACTCAGCAGCAGACAGCGCCTGGTACAACCTTGCTGGTTATCATGGGGACGGTATTCCTGGGCAGCAGACAGCCAAGGCAGGAGCCAAGCCAAGGCAGGTGCAGGTCCCCATCAAGGGCAACCAGGAAGCAGTGGGGATGGGAATGGTCTGCCCCCACGGGAATCTCTGATGGTAGCTAACTGACTGTTGTCCCAGGGATGACACAGATCCAACCTTCTCATTTTACTTTAGCTATTTAACAAGAACGGTCACGGCCAAAAGCCTGACTTGAGCCATCGAATACGAGGATCCTTTCCTGCAGCTGTCTCCAGTGTGGGTCAGCTCACCCAGGGCACCTGCAGCTGTCTCCAGTGTGGGTCAGCTCACCCAGGGCACCTGCAGCTGTCTCCAGTGTGGGTCAGCTCATCCAGGGCACCTCCAGCTGTCTCCAGTGTGGGTCAGCTCACCCAGGGCACCTGCAGCTGTCTCCAGTGTGGGTCAGCTCACCCAGGGCACCTGCAGCTGTCTCCAGTGTGGGTCAGCTCACCCAGGGCACCTGCAGC
Source organism: Uromys caudimaculatus (assembly GCA_028551405.1). Lineage (NCBI taxonomy): Eukaryota > Metazoa > Chordata > Mammalia > Rodentia > Muridae > Uromys > Uromys caudimaculatus. The sequence continues at coordinate 144,987,744 of CM052700.1, forward strand.
TGTCTCCAGTGTGGGTCAGCTCACCCAGGGCACCTCCAGCTGTCTCCAGTGTGGGCTAGCTCCCCTGGAGCACTGCTCCCTTTCACATACAGCGTTGTGTTTGGTGCCCCCCCCCCCCAAGGGACTTGCAAAGAGGGACACGAGGACCTGGACGTGGGTTTTGACCATAAAATGCCACTCCAGTTGTACTGGCTGGTTTTGTGTGACATAAGCTGGAGTTATCACAGAGAAAGGAGTTTCAGGTGAGAAAATGCCTCCATGAGATCCAGCAGTAAGGCATTTTCTCAATTAGTGATGGGGGAGGGCCCCTTGTGAGTGGTACCATCTGTGGGCTGGTAGTCTTGGGCTCTATAAGAAAGCAGTCCGAGCAAGCCAGGAGACGCAAGCCAGTAAGTTACATCCCTCCATGGCCTCTGCATCAGCTCCTGCTTCCTGACCTGTTTGAGTTCCCCAGTCCTGACTTCCTTTGGTGATGAACAGCAGCATGGAAGTGTAAGCTCAATAAACCCTTTCCTCCCCAACTTGCTTCTTGGTCATGATGTTTGTGCAGGAATAGAAACTCTGACTAAGACAAATTGGTACCAGCGTAGTGGGGTATTCCTGTGACAACCTGACCATGTTTTGGGGAGGACTGTGGAAGGACTTTGGAACTTTGGGCTAGAAGATATATTCCGTGTTAAGAGCTCTGTGGGGTGTTGTGTAGGAGCTTGGAAGATAATGAGAACAGTGCAGAAGATGGAGGCCTGGCTTGTGAAATTTCAGAGGGAAGATTAAAGACTCTTATCAGGGCCATTGCTAGTTTGATTTAAGATTCTGTGGTTTTGGTTAGCTGGGGCTGAAGAAATCAGCTGTGATTAACAAGATACCAGAACTACTAAAGCAAAACCATTGCATTACTGGGACTATTGATGCTGGTTAGCTGGAGCTGGGAAATTGTCAGTGATTGAGAAGAGACCAGCATCACTGAGGTGAAATCTTCTGAGAAGTGTTTTCTGAGAGCACAGAAGCTACATTCCAGAGATAGCCAGAGTTGTACCTTCCGATGTGGCTGGACTTGGTAATGTGTAAGAGTCACCCAGGTGGTACTGGATTTGAAGGCGTGAAGGAGTCATGAAGAGCAGCTGAGGCCTGGGCACTGTGAGGCCGCAGAAGGCCATTGGTGAAGGTATAGTCTCAGTTGCAATTGATAGCCCAGGACTGAAGGGGTCATGCAAAGAAGGTGAGGCTTGGCACCATGAAGAGAGCCTATGAGAGGCTGTTGGTAAACCTAGTTACATGATGTTTCTGCAGGAATAGAAACCCTGACTAAGACACCAGTCCTGTAGTCGGGGCGGGGTTCTGGTAACAGGCAATTGGTGGCAAGTCAGCTTGAGCTTGAATTGCTAAACGCAGAGCTGAGCTGCAGGCTCAGGTGTGGCTGTCTCCTCTGGTCCTGAGGGTGCTCCTAACACCCTAGGAAGCTCTCCAGGGCTTGCTGACTTCAGGATGTGAGATGCTTGCTATAGGAGGAGCTGAACAGGAAGCTTCTGGAATTTCTGGCTACCAGGTTAGCAAATCCCATGTGTAGAGCATCCCTGGGGGGTGGCCGAGTTTGATGGTGCTACCTGCCACCACCTGACTGGGAGGCTGCAGACACACATTTATGTGTGCTACTGTGACACTTGTACTGAGGGCCTTTAAAAGCGATTTTCACCAGGATTTTAGCCTGTGTAGCAAGCCCAGCTACTCTTCTGCTGGGCCTATGACACAGCAAGGTCAGTGCTCAGACAGCTGCACAAAGCGTCCATCAGGAAAAAATCCACAGCAGAAAAACATCCCGACATAATCGTGCCTTCCCCTAAGACAAATATTTCCATTTGGGAAATCATTCCTGGCTCATTGCTGGACCCAGCGAAGACTTAACAACTAACTACGCAGCTCCTGTCAGCTGAGATAGCTATGGCGTGCGTGGTGGCACTCTACTGTTGGTTGACACCGTGCTTGCCTTCCCTGAGGTGTGGTGACAGTGTCTTCCTCTGACAGGAGCTCGGGCAGGTGGGGACAGCTGGCCTGTGGACGTTTCATGATAGCATGGTACTCTTAGAGTGTGATGGTGATAACCCCTAGTGGACACTATTTCATAATGTCTGTTGATTTCCACTTCCTCAGGTCTGAGAGATGGCATGGGGGAGACTTAGAGCCTTCAGTGAGTGACAGCTTAGGGGTTTTGTGGGTGGTTGAGTTGATCTCTCAAGATGCAAGTTGAAAAGCCTGTTACTGGTGCCACTCTACTCTGCTCCTGCTGGCCAGTGCTGAGCTAGTGTGGTCATTACACATGCTGGTCTACATCCCCCTTTAAAAACCAAGCTGAACCGAACTGAACCAAATATCTGTTTTCTCCTCTTCTCTCAAGTAGCCCAAGCTGGCCTCTAATTTACCATGTAGCTGAGGATAGCCTTGAGTTCTTAATCCTCCTGCCTCTGTGTCACAAGTGCTGGGATTGCAGGCATGTACTGCTACACTTTGCTGTCTTTTCTTCTTTTTTTCTTTTGAGACATGGTTTCTCTGTGTAACCCTGGCTATCCTGGAACTTGCTCTGTAGACAATGCTCAGAGATCAAACTCGGAGATCTGCCTGCCTCAGCCTCCAAGAGATGGGACTAAAGCTGTGCCCTGGCTTCTTCTTAATGGCCACATTACTGTGTTCTGTGATGTTCCATTGCAGAAGTCTCTGGGTACAGATCTCAAGGCTGTCCACATTATGGTATCCTGTGATGTGTTCACTACTAAGCCAATCACTGCACAGGCTCTGGGTACAGGCCTCCAGGCTATCCTGCCTCTTTGGTCCCTGCCTGCTGTTCTCTTATGTCGGGCTGTGACTGAAAGTCTGTGTTTCTGGTCGAGCTAAGGTTTGAACATTGCAGGCCCAATGGGCTATCCTCAGCCTACAAGGGATGGCAACTGTTTGCCTAAGCTCCTAGAATACAGCTTCTAACATGTGGCTACATCTCTCCGTAGGTCTGTGACATTTGATCACGTAAAAAAGGGTCATGCCCCCAGCTCCTCCTCAGGTAGAGGCGTGGCCACACAGCCCCAAGCCATCCCCAGGTTAATGAGACCCCTGGAGACTTAGCCACGCCCCGTCCCAGTTACTATATCTGCTCCCCCATCCCAGAGATTGGGGGGTACAGTCCCATCTATGCCACTCTCCACAATGAAAATAAACGTCTTAGAATTATGGACTGTCTCTTCATCTGGACGTGCCGTGGGAATCGAGGGATCCAGCCCTTGATTAAGGAGCTGCATCTAATCTCGCGGAGGACTTCCCAGCACTCCCAGATGGTACCCACTGCGGCACTGCGACTGCGGTGCCTGAATGGCCCCCTCCACCACCAATGGGCAAAGCCCGCAAGGCTTCCCACAGCCCCTACCTGCCCATCGGACTGTGTGGGAAGACGCTCAGCCACTTCCTGCGTGTCTCCTGTCCCATCCAGAGCCGCAGCACCCAGGACGGACACATGTGGCTTCTTTCCACCATGCCAGGTTTGTTCCCACACTCTTAGCTCTCAGGGGTGTGCCCAGGAGCACGGAGGCAGTTAGTCTTCAAAGCTTCAAGCACATCTTTCCCTTGGCTCTGCCCAATGCCAACATGCTCTGTCTCCTTGTGCATAAATCAGCCCTCCAAGCTCAGACCCATGGGATGCAGGATTCTGGGATGGGACATCCACATGGCTTTCATTAACTGTACAAGTGACAGGACATGGTTGGCCTTGGGCATCCGGAAAACGCTGCATTCTTCACATGTTACTCAGCCTGGCTAAATTCTTAATTCCAAAGAGAGTCAACCCCAGGGCACAATAAAATCTAGATAAACGGCGGACTGGTACTTGTGGCTGTTTACTTAAATGTGAAGGGTCAAGAGCGGCCGCTTCTGAGAGGAAGACTGGGGGAGGCAGGGTGAGGGTGTAGTTTATTTTGGGGACTCAGTGTCTAGTTATTTACTGAAAATGGTAGCAACTGCTGTAGAGACATTTAAAATGATTTTTTAAGATCCACCTTCCCTATGGTAACAATGTATTTGCTCTCTGTCTTATGTCAAGGATCAGAGAGTCTTACGGGCTTAATCGGACCCCCAAGGTTCCCAAAGGGGCACCCTAAGGATCACCTGAAGATTCCCCGGTTCAGTGAGAATCTGCTAGCACACAGGTCTTAAAGCTCATTTACAAAATCAACTGTATTTCCATAAATTTACAAAAAAAACAGTTAAGCAAAAGCAAAAACCACTTTTGTCTTCTCGTTGGACTCTTGTGTGTGCAGGGACAAAAGGCATGAAGAAGGGCTCCACGGGCCTGGTGTTTCCTCTAACGTGTAACCCGTGGTGGGAGGTAAAGGCAGCGGGGAGAGCTGGAGGAGCCCGCGAGGCCTCAGCTCTGCACACACAACACATGAGGCTGGATTGAAGTTCTCTGGTGCCCAGAGTTCCATTGGGGCTTAGGGTGAGGCTGCCCCCCACAGGCTATTGTTGAAATCACACCCTTGCTGGCTTCTGGGGTCCTGTCTCTCTTGCCCTAGCTTTGGGGACCCCACCCACTCCCAGAATACACTCTTCACAAGCCATTTGCCCACAAGTTCTTGGCTTAGAATCTACTTATTGGAAAGCAAGTGAAGGCAATCTTATCTGGTAATGTGGCACGTCTGTGTGCATTCATATTTGTGCATACAGATCTTATAAGCTGGATATAACTTGATTATTACACCAAACATGTAATTTAGAACTTTCACAGGCAATTATAAGCCATATTGATAAAAAAAAAATCTCCAATAAATACAATTTTAATAGCAAAATGATCAGGTTCAAATGTCCTGGTTGGGAAAAAAAACAATTAAGTTCTTTTTAAAGAAATTATCTACCTCAACATTTTTCCTAATATTAATCATATATTTACTGACTAACCAAGACAGACAATCAGGCCCCAGTGAGGGAGGCTGGCAGTTTAGTACACTTAGGCTTAGGCGCCAACCCAAGCAGACAGACCTGGGTTCAAGTTCCACACCTTACCATACTAGCTGGAGGCTGAGGAGTCTGTGGATTAAGCTTTGATTTATGTTAAACTAGAATCCAGTATCTGTGTTGTAGAATTCACTCAGTAATAGTGAATTCCTTATGAGGTTACCATGGGGATGTAGACAAAACCTCAGCCCAGGCCTGAGTCACGGAAGAGCTCAGGAAAGGCCTGCTAACACTGCTGGATTTGAATCAGCCACCCGCACCAGGCTATCAGAAGCTAGGCATACTTACTTGCAACGTAGTGTCGAAGACAACAAGCTTTGAACTGGTTGGAACGATGTCATAACACTTGTGTGACCTCATGAATCGCATATAAACGCCACTTTCTGAGTCTTCTGCTAAAAAGAAAAGGCAATGGGTTACAATAAGCTGCTCTCACCTCAGTGGACAGAAACTGCGTTCTAAAGGCCCACTGCTAACTTGATGGGAAGAGGGTAGCCACTCCTGCTAATTCAGGATTGCTCTGTAAAGTCCTAACTGGCACATTAGGATGGGGGGTGGAGGTGTGGGAGAAAGGCCTACAAACTGAAAAGGACCCTCCCCCTCCCCGAAGGCTATTTGCTTATGATACATTAGACTACCAAATGCCTGTGGACAGGCAGGAAGTCTCAACGCCTTCCTCTGAAGGCACTAGGTCTATTTTTCTTATTAACTTTCACTTTCTATCTTGTTAACACCGATTCTAGCTTTACTTTCATTCTAAACTCTATTTTCCTTCCTGGGCAGTTTCTTTGAATGATCAGACCCTTACTGAAGTAATTAATCTGTTCAGCTCACAAACACCTACTGCATATGGCTTAGTGTAGGTTCTTCACAAAGCTGACTCTTAAGATCAAGGGGTGAGTGAGACAAGAGAACCGAGAAAAAACAAAAACTCAAAGTAAGGTTGCCCCCATGAGCAGGGTACAGTTTGATGTAACCGGAGGCAAAGGGGTACGGGAGGATGCTCCCAGATCTTGGGTACAGAACTGTCTTCCAGCAGGAGATAGCATCCCTGCCCTCTGGGCTCAGGGGTTATTCTTGGGGGTTACCTGTAGTTTTTCTGCCCTGAAGCATACCTACCTGTGGGCAGAGATGGTGGAATAGGAGAACAAGGGTTAGACAACCCCCCTGCCATTTGTGCCCCACAGCTCCCAGTGAGTCAGGGGCGGAGGCTGTGACACTTCACAGGGAACAATACAGACTGTGACTGCAGTCCTCACACTATCAAGCACACTGTGAGGACAAGGTGTCACTTATGAGGGCCGGGAACTGGTGACGGTTCAGTGCCTGGATAAGTGGGTGAAACTGAAGTGGGTGTGCTGCTATCTTTTCTTGAAATATTTATCTACCAGAGAAACGGGGCCCTGCCCAGAAAGAACAGCAACTCTGAAAGTGGTGGAATAGAAGCCAGGGAGGTTCTGATTCAATCCCGCCATCACTGTTAGCAGTGGGTTCTTTTATTCTTTTCTTTTCTTTTTTCTTTTTTTTTTTGTTTTTTGAGACAGGGTTTCTCTGTATAGCCCTGGCTGTCCTGGAACTCACTCTGTAGACCAGGCTGGCCTCAAATCAGAAATCTGCCTGCCTCTACCACCCGAGTGCTGGAATTAAAGGTGTGCACCACCACTGCCCGGCTCACTGGGTTCTTCATATGCTCTTCCGTGGGCAACATCAGTTCATTTTACTACATTTATCCAGAACCCAAGTTACCATTTGCTTGCTAAATCAGAATTCAGACGAATGAAATCAAGACAGACACTAGCAACAATAAAATATAACCCCAAGTACAAGTTACAAGACATTCTAATTTAATTAGAATCAAGCCTTTTGGGCTAGAGTGTAAATCAGGAGTGCAGTGTTTGTTTCCTATGCATTTGAGTGCCAGTATCCCCACCAGAGCCAAGCAGACAAAAGCAGGCTTTTCATAAGAACTGTGCACACTGTAGATGTCTATTTCTCTCAATATCTAAACTTATGAATATGAAAAACTTATGTAGCACAATTATTCAAACTTGAGCTTTTAAAAAAAATCTCTACATTTTGTGTTAAACATACTTTGAGCGTAACCGTCTTAATTCCTCTTGATTAAAAATATTTATGTGTTTGTGTGTCTATACTGAGTGTATGCTACACGAGTGCAGGTACCTACAGAAGCCAGAAGAGGGCATCAGATCTCCTAGAATTGGATACAAGCAGTTGTGACCTACCCAATGTGGACACTAGTGCCTGAACTGGGGTCCTCTGGGAGAGCAGTAAGCACGTTGAGCCATCTCTCCGCCGGCCTTCCTTCCATCCATCTTTCCTTTCTTCTCTTCTCTTCTTTCTCCCCCCCCCCCCACTGGCTTTTACATTCAGAATACATCTATCCTCTTGGTTAACCCTCTGTAGAAATGCTCACACAGACACACTCAGAGGTGTGCTGCATTAGTTTAGGTGCTTCATGGCTGGTGAGGCTGACAAGATTAACAGTCATAGCCTGTGAGGTGGTTCAACAGGCAGGGATTTTACACCAAAGCCCAATGATCTGAGTTTAATGCCTGGGACCCACGAAAAGGCAGAAGAAGAGAACCAAGTGCATTTATGTAAACGTTACACGATCCCACCCTACCTCATACACACACAATAAATGAAACCTACACTAAGATGAATTATCCCAAGTCCACCTCTTGACAACCAAACACCCCTCTGGAGAAAGAATCTCTCGCACACTGTAAAGAAGCATCATCAGCTGTCACTAAAATGCTGTTGGCCTATTAGCTTAGGTAGGAAGTAGGGAGGTAGAAGTTCTGACACAGAGAGGATTTCTGGGATTGAGTCAGGAGAGGGGAGGAACTCTGAGGAAGACAGTCACATGAAACTGAAGGAGAGGTAACCAGACATATGGCATGACTTAGACCAATTTAAATGGGATAACTGAATTATGAGCTAGCGGAAATGAGCCAAAGCTATCGGCCTACACATTTATTCAAGTCTCGGAATCCTTGGATTTTGGGGAATTTGGGGGCACAGGTAGAAAAGACACAGTCATACCCTTCCTAGAACCATAACATCCCACCCTTGACCTCTAAAACGCTCAAATTAACTGCTTGAAAGTCCAAGCCCGGTCTCTTCCCAGGCTCAAGGCACACTCAACTATGGGTACCTGTAAACTGCAAGGAAGCTTGAACCACATTCCTTGAACCAACCTTTGAGAATATTTCTTCTGGGCAGACCGAAAGTCACTCAGATCTCTCTGCTCTGGTTTTGCTCAAATTTTGATTATCAATTTGGTTAAAAGCAGCAAGCAATCCCTGTGCCAAGATGAACATGTAACAGGAATGGTCTTGAATCCAGTTCTGACTGGCATTCTGGCACCTTCTAAGCACCTAGCACAATAGCTTGTTAAGCTCCAGAGTTTCCCAGCCTGTATCACCAATATTTACGTATTTCCTACCTCTCTGTCCCAACGCCTATGAACCACAGAGTCAGGAACAGTGAACAACAGCCCAGCTTCTCTGGTGCTGATCTTCAACATCGCTTACTTAAATTTATGTGAATGTGTGTGTGTACAGGTGCATCGTCTTTGGGTGGTAGAGGAGGGCGTTGAATCCACTGCAGCTGAAGTTACAGGTAGTTGTGTGTAGCCTTGTGTGGGTGCAGGGGACTGAGCCAGGGTCCTCTAGAAGAGCAGCCAGAGCTCATTATTTCCAAGGCAACTCTCCAGCCTCATGTACTGAACAGAAATAACTGAAGGACCAAGTATGCATTTTGGAGACTATGGTCCATGTAAGGCTGCCATGTGTTTTGTGACGCCTTGCACAAGTACCAAGTACAGCACTTTAACTCCCGGCAGCCAGAGAGCAAAGCAAGCCTGTGGTGCGGGCCACAATATCCAGGGTGAAACTTTTCTCCTCAGTTAATTCTCTCTGGAAATGACCTCAGACAAACATGGATTGCTTTACCAATCTCCTAGGTGTCTCCCCAGTCATAGGAGTAGACAGTGGAGACTAACCATTCATCTGCTCCAGCACACCTGTCACCATAATAAACCAACCTTGACCCAGGACCATTAGCTTTTACTTATTGTGAGTCCTCATTAGTTTTAACTGTCCACTTGACACAGCCTAGAGTCACCTGACAGGAAAGCCTCAGTTAGGAACTGCCTAGCCAGACTGGAGGACCACATCCAACTATGGGTGGCACCACCTCTTGGGCTATATAAAAAAATCCAGCTGAGCATGAGCCTGTGAGTGCGCCAGGAGGCAGTTTTCCTCCATGGCTTCTGTTTTAAGTTTCTCTCCTGACTTTCCTCAATGACGGATTGTGGTCTGGAAGTGTAAGGCAAATAAAGCCTTTAAAGCCTCCCCATGCTGATTTGGTCATGGGGTTTGTTACAGAAACAGAAAGGAAAGAAGAACATTAGAATTTCTGTATTTTTTCCCCATGCTTTTTTTCTTGTTTAGGAGCCCAGCTATGACAGCCCGTAATCTCCATGCCTGCTTGCGTTCCTCCACTCGGACTTCCCTTCTGCTTGACGACCTTGACAGTTCTGAGGGCAGGTAGACTCGGGGTTCTGATGACCTTGATAGCTCTAAGGGCGACCTTGACTTGGTGTTTTTCCTCATCTCACGTCAAGGACACAATGGTGATATCGCTGACTCATCGATCTTGTCACCTGGCTGGGGCTGTCCTCCTCGGGGTCCTTATTCCTCTTTCTGTATTGTGGTATCCTGAGCCCACACTCAGTACGTGAGGAGTTGGGTTCCATCTTCCTCAGGGCAGAGCATCTATGTAATTTGGCATAAGTCTCTTGGGAACAGTTGTTCATGTATGTTCACGTATGAATCATCAATTTGGACTCACAGGTATCTGTTTTCTCCTGGGTTGTAACTGTCATATGTAGTGTTGCTCAGAGGCTGGCTTTAGCCACTCAGACACACACTCTCTGTTCATACATCTGTGTGAGCCATGGTGCTCAGGTCTGGCCTAACACAGCCCCGAGTTTGCTGTGGTTCTACCTGCCTGCCTCAGGACTGCCCTTCCACTGCAGCCTCTAGTCACCCTGGTCGGGAATGAGACCCCGTTAGAACTCTGTGCTTCCTGGATCAAAAGCAGGTGTGAGGAGCCTGATTCCCCCCGAAAAGACATCTTATGCAGCCTCTGGGTCACAGGGAGCCTGTTAACATCTTTTATTAGTACGGTATGATATATATATAAAATGAACCCACAGAGTGAGCATGAGCCAGCTGCTAACCAAAGTCCACCCTGCTCAGACTCCCTTCGTTTCAGGCGCGTCCTGTCGCTGTCACAGGCTCTTATCTAGGATGCACCACTGCACTCAGGCGCCTCTGGCTGTGACAGCTTGTGAGGGCCTTTGGAGTACGCCTCACAGCTAGGGTAAGTCTGAAGCTTTCTCGTGAGTAGACTGACTGTTGAGAAAGATCTATAATGTTTTTAAAAATGAAAAAAAAGACTAAATTAAACAAAATGGTAAGCAGGTTAAGACCAGTGCTGACTGCCCAGTGGTGTGGATGGAGGACAGATACCACCGATACAGAGCACAACCACAAGTCAGGCATACCCCACTTTCTGATCTATAGAGGAGCCACTTCCTTCATTAATATCATTGTTAAATCCAAAATTGCATTTGAAAGCAGAGAAAAATAGATAATTTGGGGTTAAAGAAAAAGCAAAACCAAAAACAACCTAACTCAGCCCAAACAAAGAACCCACCCCACCCAAAGCAGCTTGTTCAGAGAGACGAAGAAGTCTAGACTTCCGCCCTTCTGGTCTGAGCCCCAAGGGCTCTCCTCTCTGTCGGGAACAACATTCCCATTTTCTCCTCTGTATCTTGGATGTCACGGCTAGGGGTACTCTGACTGGTCCTTGAGGACCTGGTCCACCAAGTGGAGAGAGGTTGCCTACTCTCTGAACTGTGTGTTAGCCCAGTACTGCTGTCCAAGGGAGCTGCCAAAAAGCAGACCAGAAGGCAGCGGGTTCCCTATAGTGTGGTGTAAAATAAAGGTCTGCAAGATGTAACATCTAAGCTTAAATAAACCATGGTAAACACTAAATGGGAATACGTGCACATGAGATTTCTCTTTCTAACACTGGATTTGATGACCTAACAACATGGACTCAATGATGTGATGTCCTGCCCCATCTAGCCCCATGCAGTCAGAGTGGACTCAATTTCATTCAAGTTTCAGGAGTCTAGCTGGAACCTGTCTGCCCATCTGTCCCCCCCCTCCCCCGATGTGTTGGAATCATACTAGAATATCCTCAAAGGAAACATGGACTTCAGGAAGTTGACTTTGGGAAGGTGTCTCCAAGAAGTCCCACTGTGCCTCTGCACACACTGGGTGCTCTTGTGCACACACTGGGTGCTCTTGTTCACGGTCTACTGGATCTTTTTAGTAGTGGGCTGAAGTGACACCCTGCTCCCAGAACGGCCACTTAAAACATCTGGATGCAAATGTTTTGTAGTCAGGGAGTTTCAGATGTCAGACCCTTACACAAGACAAGGAGCTTGGGACCAGATCATCCTGGACTCAGGGAAAATGACATGTCTTCATAAAAGAGAGAAGGGTCAAAAGAGATCCAGAGAGGAACATGGAGACAGTACTGGACACCAAGGACTGTCAGCAATCAGCAGAAGCACAGAGGGGGGTGGGGGGGACAGAAAAAGATGAGGGAGGCACAGACAAAGAGCTAGACAGGGAAGGGTGTGCCTGGGAAAAATTCTCCTCCAACCTCTAGGCTGCTGATAACTTACATCAGACACGTGGCCCTCAAAGCTGTGGGAGAATACATTTCTGTTGTTCACTGAAGATTGGTTTCAGAGGCCTCAGGACACTAACGCACCGTCAAAGGTCAGCTCAAAGAGCACTTCCTCCCGCAACATCCTGCAGGGGACCAAATTGCTGCCGTTCTGACATGTCCACTGGTGCTTTATGAGCAGCCTGGGAGCCCTCGCAAGCCTGCTGCGTTTATAGGCCTGGGTCTTCCTAGGCCTGGAGACTGTACAGGGCGGTAAGCATGGCTCACTCTTCTTTACATCTGGTACTCAGCGAGTTCCCGTACGTGTTGGACACAAGTCACCACTGGCCACTGAAAACACATAGATCACGTGTGACGGGGCAAAGGGGGATCCGGTCCTCTGCCCATTCTGTCAGGCACAGGCAAAAGCATCCAGCACCCAAAAGGGAAGGCTGGGCTCCTACACCTTGTCCTGATCTCCACACAAGCACTGTGGCGATCCTGCCACAAGGATCGACAGGGAGGCTAGATATAACGAGAAGTAAATACACTTTCTTCTCAGTATGCCTTTAGAAAATTAGGTTATTAGAGGGAGAGACTTGGGGGGGGCGGTATCACTGAAATAATGACAATATGGAAATAGCCCTGTGATTTTTTTTTTTTTAAACATGTCTGTGTTCTAAAGCTTAGTAAGTTGTAAGTATACTTTACACTGAAGCTACTTTCTAATTCTGGTAGGGAACATGGAATTAAGATTGCAAAAATAATTTAAGATGTTTATCCTTCCTGTCAGTCTGTCTGTCTATTATCTAATTATCATTTGCATGTATGGAAGCTACAGGAGGATGTGGAATGTTCTCTCTCATGGCTCTGTTTATCTGCCTCACTGCCTTGACATGGAGTATCTTACTGAACCCAAAGCTCACCATTACAGCTAGGCTGCCTGTCTCCACCTGCTAGTCTGGGGTTACAAGCATGTACAGTCATGCCTGGCCTGTTGTGTGGGTGCTGGGGATTTGAACTCAGGCCCTCATGTTTGGACCCTCCTACCTACTGAGCCATCTCATCAGCAAACTATATATTCTATATAATCTAAAAATTCTGAATACAGCTGACTAGACAAGTCCAAGTCCCAGTGGCACTCATTGTATCATAAATTATTAATATTTTCCCCAAACCCACTTCCACAGAACTTTAATTTAGAAAGAAACTGCAAAAATGTGTACACTGCTTCATCTTTTTGGTCTCAATAATATGAAGATGAAGAGGACAGTCCTGTGTCAGTCAAGCAGAGGCATGAAGAGATGATCAGAACAGCAGACACCAGAAGGCGGGCTAACGGGATAATGGCTTCCTAGTGAGCGTTAATCAAACTTAAATGCAGGACGGTCGATGAGACATGACTCAGAAATGGGCTCCAGCATGTCTTGTGTTAGAGCTAATGCCTACTGATTAATTCACTACAGTGAAGGGTAACTCTGCAGTGGACAGCATCTAGAATGTCATAGTAGACAAACATCTGGGCATGGCTACAGGGATTAGCCAGATCAGGTTAACTGAGGAGGGGGCACCCACCCTGCACGTGGGCAGAAGCAGTCCACGGGCTGAGAGGGCAGAGGGAGGCGAGCACTAGCAGGCATCCCTCTCTGATCCTGACCCAGGATGTGACATGATCATCCTTCTCACTAACGCCACAATGGACTGTGTCCCCTTAAACTATGAACCCTGTCAACCTTTCTTCACTTAATTTGCTTCTGTCACAGTTACAAGAAAATAATGAATACAACTAATAACCACCAACCGGGCTGCACCATCAGGCACCATTGGTCTCAGGCCGGGAGCGGCCAGCCATGAGCGAGGCTGTGGTTCCAGGAAGCCTGTGGGGGTGCTGGCTGCCCTGTCCCAAATCCCACCAGGATAGTTCTAGGTCTTCGTCTAGAAAAAGGGCTGTCCTATCACTCTTGGGAACAGGCACAGAGTGACTGTTAAATGGGGAAATAAAAGATGGTCTAAGGCCACACCTGGCCTCTCCTCTGTAAGCTCCTCCAGGTCTCCTCAGAAACAGACCAAGGAGGGGTGAAGTGCCAGGTGGCACACGTTGCTGTCCAGTCTCCCTTCCTGGACAGGACCCACGGGTGTGAATTATCCCAGCCTCACCCTTGAACAAAGTGTCAGTCAGAGGGATGGCTGCTCACACCCTATCTGTGGAAGCCTTAGTGCACTGTATCACTGTTTCTGTTGCTGTCTGTTTGTTCTTTGTTTTTTTCAACTCAGTTCTCAGCATGGCCACAGACACCTCTAGGAACTGACCACTGTCAGCACTAGGGAGGGAACCCAGAGCCTCAAAGGAGTGCTCTCTAACTGAGCCACACCAGCCCTGACATCCTCTGCTTTTATCCTTAAGATGGAAGAGGGAGAAGAGAGTGTCTAGAGGGTGGAGGCCACACTGTGACAGAAAGTGAGGTCAGAGTCGGGGGAGGGACAGGGTGAGGAGGAAATCCAGAGGCTCAATTGCTTACAAGTCTTGAGGATGGGAAAGGTTTCCTGCAGTGTCTTCCACAATAATTTACATTTGCTGCCAGACATTAATATTTGAAACAGCAATGAGAAGCATGAAGATGTTTCTAAGAATAACAACAGCACGAGTAGCTAAGTACCATGATGAAGTAACGACCCTGACACGCAGTAACCAGTACTGTGGTCACTCTGCTCTCAGCACCAGCTGCATTAACCCCCAAGCTGAGACTAAGTCCATGAAGAAAGTAACTATCCCACTCCTCAGATGAAGACACTGAGGCCCGAGGGCTCAAACAACTTTCTCCAGAGTAACAAGACGCTATTAGTGAGAAGCCAGCTTTTCTGAAATTCTAGATGGGACCCGGGCATGGTGACTGAGTATGGGTGGGATCGATTCGACATTACACAGAGACTCAAGGCAGGAAGCAGAGTAGAAAGTCAAAGTGTGTATGCCTGTGGGCCTTGCAGTATGGGGCGAGGGGAGAACGGACCTCACGTGGGCCCCACAATTAAAGGAATAAAGGGGCCCAGAGACGAGCAGGTATCTGTGGAGAAGCCCATGGCGCACAGGAGTTTCAGCTTCCTCCCAGCCATGGCATGTGCCTGCCCCCAGGGGTGTGCTTGGGGAAACCTGAGAGGCTTCTGCTGCAGGTTGGGGTACAGCTCGCAGGCTCTCCTGGCATCTGGCGAGTAGAGGCTGTGTGTGCCCACACGCATGGCAGCACATAGCCCAAAATGTCAGTAGAGGCCAAACTGAGAAGCCCTGCAGCAGCCTGGCTGGCCTTTCTCTGCTCTTTTATCTGACTACCTGTCTCTCCCAGGTCCTGCCCGCCACCGCTGGCCTTATCCTCCGGGGGAGTGGAGGCATGCTGGGGGTCAGGCTGCCATAGAGCAAGAGAAGATCAGTGCGGTGATGGCCAGTGCCTCTTACAAATTTGTCTAACGTGCTTAGGTAGAATGATTTTTTTTTTTTCCGTCTAAGCTTGGGTAATCTTAGAAAAGAAAACTCAATTGAGAAAACACCCCTATCAGTCTGTAGGCAAGTCCGTAGGGCATTTTCTTGATTAATGTTTTGATGTGGGAGAGGTCAGCCACTGTGGGAGGTGCTTCCCCTAGGCAGGTGGTTCTTAGTTGTATAAGAAAGCAAACTGAGCAAGCCATGGCGAGCAAGCCAGTATGCAATATTCTTCCATGGCCTCTGCATCAGTTCCTGCCTTTGATTCTCTTGATAATAGACTGTGATGTGGAAGTGTAAGCCAAATAAATCCTTTCTCCCCAAGTTGCTTTTGGTCATGGTGTTTATCACAGCAATAGAAAGCAAATCAGGGCACATGGTCATTGACAAAGCTAGATATTAATATAACCTCAGGACTAAAAAGCAGAATGAATCCCACTGGCATTTTGTTCTCTTCAAAGTTTTTGGATTTGGTTTTGCCTGTGTGTGTGCACGCGCATGTGTGTGTGTGTGTGTGTGTGTGTTGCACAAGTGTGTCTGTGTACACGCACGCAGGTGCTCACGTACCTGTGTACATTCCCTTTGGAAGTCTGAGGACAACGTTAGATGTCACTCCTCAGATGCTTATGCATCTTGTTCACTGAGACCACCCGGCAACACCTCCTCCTTCCCAAGACACAGAACTCAGACACTGAACTAAAGCAAGTAAGGGCCACAGTCAGGCCAGGGAAGCAGCAGCTGACAAGAGTGCCAGGGCCCACCTAGCAGCTGCTGCCAGCAGCAGCTCCCTCCAATCTCTACTGCATTAGGGATCTTGAAAGGGGGTGGGAGGGGATCCTGGACAGCTCTCCTGGCATCTTCTGGAGACGTTGGGAGACTCCTTCTGTGTTGTTATAGACTCCCCAGTGTATGTCTTATATACTCAGGGATCTTTGCCTGTGCCTGGCTCCAGCACACCAGGCTTTCGGCTGCTTATCTCTCTTATACTTGCACAGTTCTGCCTGTGCCTTATGTGTACGCTAGATTCTCTCCTTTCCTCTAGCTGTTGCCTTCCCTGGCTCTGACTGACGGATAAATCAGGCCTCATGGAATACCCACCCTCCCTTTCCTGTGCCCAGGGCAGAGTACCATGCCTCTATTGTACAGGGAAAGTGATAGAACAAGTCACAGAGATCCACCTGCCTCTGCCTCCCAAGCTCTGGCATTAAAGATATGCACCACCATGCTTGGTTATACTTTTTTTTAATGTGGCTTCTGGGGACCAAACTGAGGTCTCCATGACTGTGTGACGAATACTTTACTAACTAAAGTATCTCCCCAGCTTCTGTAATTTCTTTCTTCATTGTTGTTTTAGATGGGGTCTCATGTATCGAGGATCAGACTGGAGAATATATTAAAGATAACCTTAAACTTCTGATCCTGCCTCCACCTCCCAGGTGCTGAGATTACAGGTTTATGCCACTGTGCACGGCTCATGTGGTGCTGGGAACAGAGCCATGGGTTTGTACAGTCACTCTATCTACTGAGCTACACCCCCAGCCACATACAGTCCACCTACTTCCATATGATTCAATGACCTTTTCTCCTGTGGTAACTGGCAGGAAACAGACCAGGAAAATGCACACCAGTGATAGTCACTCAAGTAACAACTGAACAGTTCTAAAACTCAATAGTGCAGTTCCGGTCTTGGTTATTCTTCTATTGCTTTGATGGGACACCACAACCAACCTATAAAAGAAAGCATTGAATCTGGGGTTCATGGTTTCAGGGGGAGCAAGGAAGCAGGAACGGTGCTGAGAGCTTACATCTGACCCACAAGCCTAGGCATGACTGGGGGAAGTACTAACTAGAAATGATGAAAACTCAGTCTACTCCAGTGACACACCTCCTGCAACAAGGCCACACCTCCTGCCCTTCCTAAACAGTTCCGCCAGCTGGGGACCTATATATATGAGCCTACGGGAGCTGTTCTCCTTAAAACCACCATGGTCCCACTTTTCTTTTAAAAAAATGTTTCTTATGTATCCAAGAGTTTTGTCTGAATGTTTGTCTGTATACCACATGTGTGCAGTGCCTGTGGAGGCCAGAAGAGGGTGCTGGATCCCCTGGATCTGAAGTTACAGATGGTTGTGAGCCACCATGTGGATTCTAAGAACCTAACTCTGGTCCTCTGCAAAGGCTGCAAGCACTCTTAATTCCAGCCCTGTTCAACTTTTCTTTCCTTCATAACTTTTGAGAATCTATTGACAGGTAAGAAGGCTCTCTAATTTCTGACACTTTGTACTTTCCCGCTCCTCTTGAACAGACCCAACAAAGGTTTATTCATGTTACTACTTTCTCCAAGAACAAGCCTTCATCTTTACCGAGCAGGACTTTTCTATGAGATCTCATGTCAGCAGATTTTAGGTGGGAAGAAAGATGAAAGAATCAATTCAGCAAACCACCAGAGGGTGAGAGATCAATTCTGTCAACCAGTGAAGGTGAATTCAAGATGATCAGAGAACACCACTGCATTTTGCAGTTAGACTCTAACAAAAGGCTACCTCATTCCGGAAGCAGTACCATTTCCCAGAATTCCAGTGTAGGTCCACAATCACGTACACTGTTAGGGGCTAGCAGTCAAAGCTCCCATTATAGATCCACGGGCTATCTCCATCATGGCATGTCACCGTTCTTTATCTGTCAGGAGTTGCTATTTCAAGACATAATGTACAAAAGCCATGCACAAAACCATCACAGCAAGGCACCAACCGTGGATGCTGCACCAGTTCACAGGCCTGGGATGACACCTGCCAGTCCGTTCGAGGAACTCAAGGGGCTTGAGGGGTTCAAGTTGAGTGGGAGACAGAGTAGAAAGGAGAGCAGGGCCCAGGGGGACTGAACCTATTGAAGAGCTGGAGCTACCTTTCCTGTGACCTTCTGTAGAGAAGTCACTTTTCTTCCTGTCCCATTTCTCTTTTCCTCTCCTTTCCACCCCCCTCCCAACCTCCTACCATCTACCCTCCCTTCCCCTCTTTCCTCTTCTCTTACTTCTACAACCGACACAGAATTCTGAGACCAAGTGTACGGAATTCCCTACCCACTGAGCACAATGCCTACAGGACCCCATTGCTGGATCCTCTAATCAGGGGTGACATGGGATCCATAGGTGTAGGGTTCAGATCCCAGGTCTGCCCACATCCCTGCCATCCCAGGTGCAAATCCGCCTCCGAACGCTGTGGCTGATTGATTGGCTATAAGTGAAGGTTCCTGTGACTCTCTCCTTGGGATACATCAATTTTCTTTAGGGCAACAGTTAAAGGTTTATCAAGACATACATGGGGATGCTATAAGGAGGGTGTAGGCAGATACACTGAGCTTTCAAGGACCCCATGCTATCTAGAAGCTCTCTGGACTCTGTCTTTTACGGTTTTAATGAAAGCCTATTTAGTATGCATGACTAATTAAAATGCAGGCCACTGCTGATCAACCTTAGGGCACTTTTTCCGGCCCAGAGGCTAGGAATGGTTCTAATTCTGCCCTACCGTTCCCAGTCACTAGCCTCATCCTGGAATGACCAAGAGACAGCCAGACAGCAATCAATATTAGCATACAAAAAACGACTTTGAAGACTGAGGATTTTAGATGCTATGAATGCCAGGAAACCAGCGACACCACCACTGTATTTGACCACATCATCAGAGCTTAAGCCTGAACTATTATCATTATTTCTTCTTCTTCTTTTGCTTTTTGCTTCTTTGAGATAGTCTCTTTTCACCCAGGCTGCCTGAAACTCACCATCTAGCTCAGACTGGATCTGAACACGTGGGACTCCTACTGCCTCCATCTTTGAGTACTGTGATTGCAGGCATACGCTGCTACATCTGGCTCTTTATTTGGGGAAGATAACGTCATCTTTCTGCAGGGTATTCTGAGTAAAGAAGGTAAACACAACCGTGCTCACCATGGCTGGCAAAGGGGGCTACTGCCACTTTGTAGCCACAGACGTCCACCAGGCACGGGCTCTAGGGTTTTGTAACCTGCTTTAGGGCAGTCATTACAGCTACTGTTTATGGACAGGACCGCGCCCTCACGCTTTGCTGAATGCTGTGTGTTGTGTCATGTTACTCAATGCACACATACTCACAGGAGCTTGGTGCTGTTATGGCCAAGCTACCTGTGAAAAAAACCAAAGCTTTAAGTACTTTGCTTAAAGTCCCAGAACTACTAAACAGGAGGAAAAGGACCCCGATCTGGGTCTGACTCATTCTCTTAGTGACTATGGCACTAATTATAGAAGCATTTATAAAAGGGTGGGTCATCTGTTCGGACTTCAAAGCTAGGATCGCCAATAAGACCAAAGGCCACACAGTCGAGACACTGAGAGTGTGAGTGCATCTTGAGGTGGTCACAATGGGTGGGAAAACATCCCACAACAGTAATGGGGGGCGGCAGCAGTATCTCCCCCACCTCCTCTTCTTTCCTTTCTCCCTTCTGAGACAGGGCTGAGTGGCTCAGGTTGACCGACCCGGACACACTACGTCTTGGAGGGGGCCTGAACTTCCCGACTCCCCTGCCTCCAACTCTGAGCTGGAACTACAGGCATGCCCCACCTTGCCTGTTTTATGCATCACTGGGGATCAGTCCCAGGGTCTCCTGAGGGTTATGCTTTGTCACCAGTCTCAAATATCCCATTTCAGCAAGTTCTTGTTAGCAGCTTACTTATAGATGACCAAAGTATCAATCTGAAACTAAACAAAGGGGGTGGCTTGAAGGCAAAGTGACTTGACTTTAAGTTTAGATCTACAGGAACTAGCTCAAGTGGGAGAGAAGGCAGCAGCTCCCTGGACAGACTGACAGCAGCTACAACTCAGCCCAAAGGACCCCAAATTAGCTCCTCCCCATGACTTTCTCCTTTATTATGAAAGACAGGTCAGACTCCTCCTCTCTACCCTTAGCAGAACACACCTCATTCCCACAAAGAAAGATCTGGAAGGCCCTCCTTCACACAGACTCTGCAAGTAAGCTGTGTGTCCTACCTGCTGGATTACCTAGGACTTGCTAGGGCACCCAACACAGTGTGCTTGGATTGCACAGATGGGTGGAGATGCGTTCTCATCTCAGAGAGACTTGGTACCTTTCACTCTCCTTCACTTCTCAACTTCATTCACCATTACCAAAGTCAGCTTGCCCTCACCCGCAAGTGTTTTCAACACAAATTGTTCATTTTTTTGTTTTTCATAAGAATCAACCAGCTGAAGTACTCCAGGCTATGTGTGAGTGTGGAGGCTAAAGCTCCACATCCATGTAACAAATATTTATAGAGAATGAAGTCTCTCGGAGCCTGAGATTTAATAACAAAGAAACGCACGTGACCCCATCAGGGCACTGAGATCTCAGTGAAGTCCCGTCTGGCTCAGACTTGCAATCCCTTTTTTACTTTCTTCCTCTATGCAATGGAAATGAGGAGGCTATCTGCCTCTTTTGGTCATTTTAAGGATTAGGTTAAGTGTGCAAAGTTTAACAAGAGCAAGAGAAGAGGAAAGAAGAGCGAGAGAGAGAGAGAGAGAGAGAGAGAGAGAGAGAGAGAGAGAGAGAGAGAGAATATAGCCCTTGAGAAGACAGAGGCCTGGTGGAGCTGGTGTGTGTGTGTGTGGGGGGGTGTGCGCGCGCGTGCGCATGGGTATGTGCTCGAGGTGGCAAAGAACCTTAAACAAGGCTGGATGGGCTGGAGGGATGCTGCAAAGAAGAAGAGGGAAGGAAAGAGGGGAAGGAGGCAGGAGCAGGCCCCAAGAACAGGCGAGGGTGCTCATGGGAAGCTTCTGGGCAGGACTGAAGGAGGCTGTCTTAGTCAGGGTTTCTATTCCTGCACAAACATCATGACCAAGAAGCAAGTTGGGGAGGAAAGGGTTTATCCAGCTTACACTTCCACATTGCTGTTCATCACCAAAGGAAGTCAAGACTGGAACTCAAGCAGGTCGGGAAGCAGGAGCTGATGCAGAGGCCATGGAGGGATGTAACTTACTGGCTTACTTGCTTCTCCTGGCTTGCTCAGCCTGCTTTCTTATAGACCCCAAGACTACCAGCCCACAGATGGTACCACCCACAAGGGGCCCTCCCCCTTTGATCACTAATTGAGAAAATGCCTTACACGTGGATCTCATGGAGGCATTTTCTCAACTGAAACTCCTTTCTCTGTGATAACTCCAGCTTGTGTCAAGTTGACACAAAACCAGCCAGTACAGAGGCAGAGCAAGCTGCAGAGATCAGCTTGTAGTTCAGCAGATGGATGAAGAGGGCTGGGCTGGCAGGAGCAGAGGCGGTGCTTAGAAAGCAATCCCGAGAGGTGGGTGAGACAGCAGGGGGAACATCATCAAATCAAGCTGGCAGCGTGAAGGAAGGGGGTGGGGGAGCAGAAGAAAGAGACAATGTGCTGGTTAGGGCTTGGGTTTGTCAACCGGACACATGTTGATTCATGTGGGAAGAGGGAACCTTCAACTGAGAAAATGCCTCTTCCACCAGCTTGGCCTATAGGCAAGACTGTGAAACGTTTTTTGATTAATGATTGATGTGGGAGGACCCAGTGCACTATGGGTGATACCAATCTTAGGGCAGGTGATCCTGGGTTGTGTAAAAATGCAGGCTGAGCAAGCCATGAGGAACAAGGCCATTCCTCTACGGCCTCTGCCTCCAGGTTCCTTCCCTGACTTCACTCAGCGATGGCATGCCACCCGGGATTTGTAAGATAAAATACACCTTTTCCTCCACAGGCTGCTTTTGGTCCCCAGATAAGCTGGTCTCGGCAGCTTGCTCTGTCTCCTTCAATCCTTCTTAAGCCTTCCATGATCAACCTTGCCTGTTCTTAGGGTGCCCTCCTGCTTCTTTCCATCCCTTCCTTCTTTATGAAACTAGGACAGAAAGACAGAGAGGTGGGGAGGGGGAGTGGAGGGGGAGGAGGGGGGGAGGGGGAGAAGAGATCAGGAAGGCCAGAAGACTATGGGGATCATGGCTGGTCTTGACAGCTAGGCACCTGTGAAGGACAGAGACCTGGCCGGAGAGGTGTACTGGACATCCTTAGACACTGAAGGTTTTTTTTTTTTTGAGACAGGGTTTCGCTGTGTAGCCCTGGCTGTCCTGGAACTCACTCTGTAGACCAGGCTGGCCTCGAACTCAGAAATCCGCCTGCCTCTGCCTCCCAAGTGCTGGGATTAAAGGTGTGCGCACCACTGTCCGGCACTGAAGTTTCTTGATTATGAAACCAAACGCTGGGCAGTATGAATATGTGCCAGAGCCAGGAGTGAGCACGCTTGGGTGAGGACCAGTGTGAAGGTAAGTGTGCCTCAGATGGAGTCACAGGGACAGTTGTTTTCTTCCATTCAGTAAGGAAGGGTGACTGCACGGAGCTGTGAGTCACACGTTATACTGGCTGCAAAGGGAAGAGAAAGAACCACAGAAGGTATCAACAGCCAGCCATGCTGAGGAGCCCACCAGGGACCAAGCCACCTCTCCAGCTGTGTCATAGAGATTAAGGATGAGCTTTGAGAAGAGGGCACAGGGCAACTCTGTGGACCACAGGTTAAGAGGGGCATGGGGGCTGACTGCTGTCCACTGGATTTGGGGAAAATAGGTTTCTGCTAACCTTGGCAAGTTTGGGTGCAGGGCAGAATTGGGGTAAAGAATAAAGAGGACGTGACCATGGTAACAGGGCTTTCTGAAAGGAAGATGATTTCACATTTGTCTCCAACATGGGCTTGACTCTAGGTGAGCACCACACATCTCTGGAGTGTGGCATGCCATCTTAGAGAGGGTACTTCACGTCTTCCCTTCTCAGGTTCCTCTTCTGTGACACAGGGGTGGGGGCGGGGGTGGTACTGCTATGTGCATAGTACCACAATATATGCCAGTGATTATCCAAAGATCTAGGAGAAGAGAATATTAAAATGCTTCCCATTTTCCTGGTGCTGCTGTTGCTGCTGTACAATTAACACTGTTCCTCTTTATTCCTGACAGGTGAAGCTGGAAGCCATAAAGGCCAAACCTCAGGCCCAGGACTCTGGGGAGTGGGATGGAGTTCTACTTGGACAGTGATGGGGTCTGGACCACCAGGTCTATAAGGTAGCAAGACAGTCATCTGGAGGGAAATTCACGAATCCCTAGCAAAGCGACGGGACGTGCTACCTTGGTGCCTGATGACTTTCTAGTTGGTCCCAGGAACTGAAAAAGCCTGGTGATAAGTCTCATTTTTTTGTTATCCAAACACTCTATGCACTTTCCTGTTTGTTTAAACCAGTCAGGGATTTTTTTCCCTTTTAGGCAACACAACCTTTTCCTGTCTGTCCGTCTTAGCCGGCCTTTTGCTATTCGGACAGAATACCATACTCTGAGCAAAGTACAGATATTTACTTGGCTTATGATTTTGGTGGCGGGAAAACCTAAGTAGCATGGTGTTCATGTGTGCCCAGTGTCCTACAGGCTGTGTTGTAACAGAGGGGACAGCATCACATGGCAGCGGGTACAAGAGAGTGGTTCTGTGGACAGCGGTGAGGATGGCTTGACCTTTCCAGCCTGCCTTGCAAGAACCAATCTGTACCTGGAGACCAACGTCAATCCCTTCTAAGGGTGTGCCCGCCTCTTAAAGATAGATCACCTTCTCATGTTACATGACTTAAAATTTCATCCCAGAAACTTCTGGGGGGCAGCCTCCCTCCATAGCACAGTCTACAGGATAACCCTGTACCTTTTTAAGCCTAGGATACCATTAGATATGTCAGAACCTGACTTTGGATGTACTAAAACATGTGGCAATATGTTAAATACGGGGAAAGCTAGGCAGGGAAATTTCTACTACAGATATTTCATACAATCTTAATTATTCTTGTGGTCAAGAAGGAATACATCCCTTGCCTATAAACTCAGCCAGAGAAGGTGAGAGTTCAGAGAGACAGACAGACCTTTTGAACCTGTCACTTTGACATGTCTGCCACCAGAGGTCAGCACCCCTCACGTCACAGGCCACAAACCCGCAGGCTGGCGCTGCAGAGCCTGGCTTTTAAGAGCTCTGAAAGCCTAGTGAGAAGGAAAACCTTCATGGTTCCCTCCCTACAGAGCAACCAGAGCCATTTATATTTCCCCCAAATTTCCTATCCTCATGAAAAGTTAATACCACATGGAAACTGTGTATTTGTTCATGTATGGTGACCCCATGAAGGGCCAAACTGCTGCAATGTCGGAGGTGTCTCCACAGAGAACCCATCCTCGCTCAGCACAGGCCGTTACCTCCCACAAGGTAAGAACAATGGGTTATTAGTGGGCACAAGGTTGGTTTTTTTTTTTTTTGTACACTGGTTATTGGATGCTCTGGAGTCTGACTTCTAAGCAGAAATGGAAAGCAGGCAAGTGGTCTCCAAGTGCCAGGCCTGTGTTTGGCAGACACAACCCATAATGATAACAATACTAAAGCAAAGCTTCAGGAGGCTCTGTGGATTATCCAAGGAAAGACAGCCAAGTCCTTCACATGACAGGGCCTGAACTCTGAGATGTTTTACTGGAAAACGAGGCTTACTCTCCCACAGAGTGGTCCCTGTTCTTTCTCGTGTGTGTGTGTGTGTGTGTGTGTGTGTGTGTGTGTGTGTGTGTGTGTGTGTGCGCGCGCGCGCACATGTATTTAAGTGGGTACATGTGTGGGTAAGGGCCAGAGGTGGTTATTGGATGTCTTTTTCCATTGCTCTTCACCTCAGTTTTTGAGGTAGGGTCTCACACTGAACCTGGACCTGGCCATCGAGCTCCAGAGGTCTGCCTGTCCGCACCTCCCCAGTGTGCAGGGGTTCTGAGCCTGTATTACCTTGCTCGGCTTTTTTATATGTGGGTGCTGGGGACTGAGTATAGATCCTTGTATTTGCTGTTTAGTTTTTCTGTCTACCTGACACCAGCTAGAGTTACCTGGGAAGAGGAAACCTCAACTGAGAAAATACCTCTATCATGCTGGCCTTTAGGCAAGGTCGTGGAGTATTTTCTGTTAGTGATTGACGTGGGAGGGCCAGCCTGTTGTGGGTGGTGCCTTCTCTGGGTACCTGTGTCCTTATATCTTGGGCGATTCAAGAAAGCAGGCTGCGTGAGACACTGGGAGCAAGCCAGTAGGCTGCATCATTCCACAGCCCCAGCTTCAGCTCCTGCATCCAGGTTCCTGCCCTGACTTTCCTTCATGACGTGGGGTGATCAATCCTTTCTTCGGTAAGTCGCTTCTGGTCATGGGGTTTGTCACAAACGCAACCAACTGAGCTATTGCCCCAGCCCATTCCTTATTCCTGATCACCCTGGACTCCATTAGTCTTCCCACAGCAAGAATTCGTGTGAGTTTTCTTGGATCCCAGCCCTATTCTGTTTGGCCTTGGGTTGCTTTCTTGCAAAGGGGGCGAAATGGGTGGCTAATGCAAAGCCTGAGACCATATAACCCCTTTGCTGCATCCGAAGACCCATAACCTGGAGTCTCACTCTTTAAAGGGAAGCCTTTGAAACAACAGAGAGAAGGCACACCAGGGCTGGGCAGGAGGAAGCATTGGGGGCTCAGAAAGGCAATGAGAAGACCCAAGCCTAGCTGATGCAGACAGGAGAGCTCAGGCTATCCCTGGCCCCAACCTTGCTGTGCTGGTCTCCCTTTCCACCTCTTCTTTACTCCAGCTTTACTCATACCTTTGAATGCCTTCTGATGACTGCAACAGTTGAAATTTATTAGAAAATAGAAGAATAGCTTTGGCACAACACTGCCGGTTATCACGTACTTCCCTGTATAACAATGTATTGTCTCTAAGTCATGCCTCCAAATGTGTAACCGAAGTTACTAACTGGGTAACAAGGAAGGTGAGGGATGACCAGGGCATATTCAGTCCGGACCTACTCTGTTGACGGCTAGCATTGGCTCCTGGGATACTTAAAGGTGTGACGTCTCACTGCTGCAACTTCTTTCTCCCCTTCAAACAAGCGCTTTTCTGAATTTCAGATGAATGAACAATTTAAAGTTCCAGGGAAACAAAGTGCTGTTCTGGACTACTCCGCCAACACCATTCCCTCTTCCAGCCCAGCTTCACAGTAATTGTTTAATATTCTGCCTTCTTAACAATCTAGAAACATTTGACAGGGTTATTTGTGAGGCTCAACTTAAAAGTAATGACGGTAATACAGATAAAAATAGATGGGTGAAAAGGGGGCGCTCCTCTTTTTAATTTTTATTTTTAATATGCTTGCTTTCATGCTGTACATTCAAGACACAGGCAACCCATAGGTGAAGGGGTACACAGTGACCTTTGAGAAATGCACATAATAGAAATCTCAAGGAAAGAGAAAAGCCACGAAATCTATACTAAGCGGAATCACCATGTTAAGATTCAGTAATAAAAGTTCGTGGATTTTGGCTAATAGCACTTAATAAAAGTAATATTTACAAATCACTGACTATGGGTTCTCACTGAAAACCACAGTGCAGATGACCTCACTGATCTCAAAGCATTAGGACATTAGCTCTATTATAGACAAGAGGAAACTAAGGCACAGAGAACTCAAACCACTTGACTGTGGGCCTGTCAGCCAAGAAAGAGATGGCTATGAATGTGAGTCTGGGTTCTCCCCTCTCCACTCTGGGAGGTCTCACTTCAATCTCTACAGGTTTAGACATCCCATACCACAAACCCGACAGCCAGTGGTCACTACCTGCTGTGCAATATAGGAACACCAAGGGATCAGGCAGTGCATCCAAATGAAGACACAGGCTTATCTTTGGATAAGACAAACCACAAACGAAGCTCAGGAAAATTCTGAAATGCACCGTTTGTTAATAATGAAGACATTTCTATAGACACATTCTCTTTAGGCCAACATATTTGTGAAGTGCTACACGGAAGCTACAACAGGCACCGGCCTAATGCTACCAGGGCAGCACTCCCCAGCTGGTTGAGCATGCTTATTTAAGTAATTGCCTGAACATCAATGAACAGGGGTATTAAAGTAAAGTTGGCACAAGGGACAGCATCCTCACAGCGCATTCTTTGTTCCAGGCCCTTCATTTTGTCAGTACTCTCCGAAAAAGGAGCAGCCCCTAAATAAGTCAGGGAAGTACACGAGACTGCATAAGGCCTTTTATAGTCTCCAAATGGTCATGCATCTTATATAAAGTTCATTTTTTACTTCCCCGTTTAAATGTTAGCAGCCACAAAAGAAGATCCAGGCTATTTACCTGTAAGAAGATATTATTTAAAAATAGGGCAGGAAGAAGAATAACCAGGCGACAGGAGAGGAGACAGGATGGTCAAGTGTGAGGGGGTCTCCTGGTCTTAAACCAGTTCAATGAGCCACTTCGGGTCTGCCTATTTAACTTTACCCATTTGAGGGGGAGGAGGGGAAGGAGACACACCCTACTGGAGGTATTTCCACAAATACAGATAAGAGAACTGGTTTGATATTTGAAGGCATGGGCTGTCCATATGATTTCAGGGTGTCCTCGGGGAGCGCGGTGACATGCACAATTAGGGCTGCATGACACTCGCTCGAGTTCGGGTGCGGAGGACAAAAGGGCCGTCCCTTAGAGCGCGCGGGCGGCCGCTCCCGGGATCGGGGCTGCGTCCCCCAGAACCCGGCAGCGTCCCTTGGAGCGGAGCTGCATTTCCCGGAGCCAGACCGCTTCCCTGAGAACCGGACTGCATCCCCGGAGCTAGGTTGTGTCCCTGGGAACCGCGCTCCATCCCCGGAACCTGCCTGCAACCCTAGAACAGGGCTGCATCCTCAGGAACCCGGCTGCTTCCCCGAGGCCGGGTGCTTTCCTCAGAGCGGGACTGCGTCCGCAGGAACCGGGCTGCATCCCGGGAGCCCGGTGTTTCCCCGGAGTGGGCTGCAGTCCCGGTGCCCGCCGCCGGCAGCGCAGGGCGCGGGTCGCGCACTCACCTTCCTCCTGGAACTCCAGCTTCTCCAGCATGCCGGCTTCCGCGGGTCCCGGGGCCGCCGCCAGCGCCGCCTGAGGGGGAGGAGGAGGAGGACACGGATCAGCATGGGCCGCGGCGCTCCGGCTTCTCTCGCATCGGGAGGAGGGGCCTGCAGCGGCGGCGGGCGCGCGCGGCAGGCCAGGGTGGAGCGCGTCCCCGCCCAGGCCCGGCAGCCGCAGGTGGGCCGCGGTGGCACGCTCCGCTCCCCCCTGCGCCTTTGGTACGGCCCGCGAGCAAGCGTGGGAAGGGGGAGCGGCGGCCCCAGCGCTTCGCTCGCCGCGCGCGCTAGCGAACACGCGCGTCCTCGCGCAGGTGTGGGTCCATGGGCACCCGCCGCACCCTCGGAGGGTGCGCGCTTCCCTCTCGGGGCCCCGCGCTGGCGGCGTACCGCTCCCTTAAAAGGAGAGGCCGCTTTCGGGGCCGCGCCTCGCCCGCGCTTTCGCGCGCTCTCCAGTTCCCTCCCCCCCCTCTCCCGCGGCGGATCTCTTAACTGGCTTCCTCCGCTCGCAGTTCGCTCTTTCCTCACCGCCGCAGCTTGCTGCCAAAAGTTCACACAATTTAAATCTGGCCCGGAGCACGCCCGTCACCCTGGACTTGGGTATCTGAGACTTCCCTATCGCCAACTCCGGTTGGCAGGCAGCGAGACTGGCAGCCGTCTGCTGCCGGGACGGGCCCGAGGCTGCCGACGGCCTGCACCTGCCGGGCCACCGACCTGGGAGGGAACTTGTCAATTTTACAAGCCCAGAAGCAGGAAGTAGAGACCTCTTAAGTAGCCTTAGATGGGTCAATTCCTAAATCTAAAGTGTCCTCTCTCTCAAAAAAAAGTTTTGTTAAGATGTTTTGTGATTAAAAAAAAAAAAAGCAGTCTGTCATGCTTTGTAGTAAAAAAACCTGAACACTTCTAAGTTCAGGAGCACAGTTTCAGAGCTGTCTAACTCAACCAAGTACCAGGAACAAAAGGCCGATTGGAAAAGAAGGTCTGAGGTGGGGAAGAGAATGTGGGGTGGGGGATGAAGGAGGATTTGGAGGAGGAGAGGGAGGAATATGATCAAAGTACATTGTGTGTTGGGTGTGGAGAAGTGGCTCAGTGGTTAGGAGCACTTGCTGCACCCACATGGCAGCAAACAACTGTCTGTAATTCCAGTTCCAGGGATCTGGTACCCTTTCTGGCTTTCCGAGGCTCTGCACGCAGATGGCGCACACATATACATACAGGCAAACACCCATACACATAAAATAAAATAAAAAATCTTTTAAAAATATATATTGTATGCATGTATGAAGTTCTCAAAGAAGAATAA
The DNA here is from genome assembly GCA_028551405.1 of Uromys caudimaculatus. NCBI lineage: Eukaryota > Metazoa > Chordata > Mammalia > Rodentia > Muridae > Uromys > Uromys caudimaculatus. The sequence goes on from CM052700.1 coordinate 145,017,227, forward strand.
ATTAAAAATATTAAAACACACTACTTGGGAAGAAAGAAATGAAACCATCTGAATTGTAGGCTATCCATATATAAAATCCCAGACTCTGGAAACAAACCAAACTTCTACAATCAGGAAGAACATCGAGATCACAGGATCAACACACTGCATCTGGTATAATAAATAAAATGTGTGGAAGCTGGTATCAAATGCTGTTTACAATCTCTGCAAAGAAAGTTAATATATAAAATAAACACAGGAAGCAACATACAGAGTTTATATCTAAAAACTGCACAGTGGTGAGGTGGACACAGAGGTAATCAAGGTGGGGCGCCCCACATTCAGGGCCTGGAAGATATAGCATAATGTTAAGTAGCCACCAAGGTCATTTCTGGATTTCTTTCAATTCCTGTCAAAATCTCAGGAACTCTGTTTTGTAGACACAGATAAGCTGATTTTAAAACTCACACAGGAAGGTGCAAGCTTTGGAATACCTAGACTGAAGTGGGAGGGGTCTCATTTCCCAATATTAAAGCCCATGGTGAGGACTGGAGAGAGAGTGGCTGAGGACCCACCACTCTCCTTAAGAGGACTACAGTTAAGGCTCCAGCACCCACATCCATGGCTTACTTCCCTCTGCAACAGCAGGTTCAGGGGCTTTCTGGGCACTTGCATTCCTGTGCTCAAACTCACAGACACGTAAAGCACATAAATTACAAAACAATAAAAGCAGGCTGGGTGCGGTGGCGCACACCTTTGATCCCAGCTCTAGGGAGGCAGGGGCAGGCCGATCTCAGTGAGCTCAAGAGCAACCTAGTCTACAGAGCTAGTTCCAGGACAGCCAGGGGTACCCCTATTAAACCCTGTCTCAACAACCCACTGCCCCCAAACAAAAAGAAAAGATTACCATGTCTCAAAAACCCAACCAACCAAAGCAAATCTTTTTTTTTTTTTTTTTTTTAAAGCTTACGGTATAGCTGTAGGGCTATGTGATGTTAGCGGAGAAACAGACATCACTACCAACAGCACACCAGAAATGCACCCTAGCAAATATGTGAACCTAAGCTTTGATAACTGCGCAAAGGCGCACTCCTAACTACCAGTAGGCACTGGTTGTCAGAACAAACGAAAGAGGACAACCCAAACTATCCCAATGTTATCCAAAAATTAGCTCAAATTGGGTCATGGTCTTAAAATGTGGACCTTTTAGGAAAACAATTGAGAAAATCTTTGGGCCCTAGGATTAAGCAAAAAGGCTCAGATGGAAAACATTCTCCATAAAAAGGAAAAATGGATAAATTAAATCTACAAAGTGGGAGAAAATATCTGCAAACCACATATTCAACAAATGACTAGTGTCTTGAATATAAAAGGATGCTGAAATCTCAGAGTAAGACTGGTAGGGACCCAGACAGAAAGAATGGAGAGACAATTCACCAGGAGGGGGTGGGACAGAGCTGGCAATAAGCACACAGAAGAGGGCCATGTAAATCCAGTGCACCAGCTGTCAATACACACCATTAGAATGAGGTAAACACTGACAGCATCCAATGCTGGTGAGGATGGAACTAAACAGAACCTGTCTACACTGCTGGGGTCCTGTCTACACTGCTGGGGTGGATATGAAACAGACAGGGATGGAGACGCGGCTTCGCAGTTAAGAATGCTTGCTGCTCTTCTCCAGGAGACGTGAGTTCCCTGCTCTCAAGTCAGGCAGCCCACAATTACCTGTAACTCCAGCTCCAGGGGATCTGACACCTCTGGCCTCCGAGGGCACCTGTGCTCATGTGCACAGACCACAGAGAAATTTGCACACACGTGCACATAATTAAAAATAAATTTGAATAAAAAAATCCAGAATAAAGAGTGCTCCAAAAGCACCTTGCCGGTTTCCTCTGAAGCTGTGCACAGTTACAAATTACACATGGGGGGGGGTTCCTGAGTATTTATCCCAGGGCTACACTGGACACACAGAAAGCTACACAAGGATGTTCACAGCAGCTGCTTTCTAAGAGTCTCAACTGGGAATTACAGATGCCACTCGATGGCTGACTGGCTAAAACACAGCATCCATGCATGGCACATCATGCTAAAGCTTCAAAAGGTCCAGTTATTTGTACAAAAACATGGACAAACTGGGCACGGTAGCGCACATCTTTGATCTCAACATTCAGGAGACAAAGGTAGGCAGATCTCTACGAGGTCTAGACTAGCCTGGTCTACATAATGAGTTCCATGCCAGCCAGAGCTATATGGTGAGACCTTGTCTCAAATAAAATTTGGACAAGTCTCCTAGGAATTATGCTGAGTCAAATTAAAGCCATTTCTAAGGGTCATACATTGCTTTCATGTTACTAAGATGACACAATTATAGAAACCAGGGTCAAATTAGTGGATGCCCGGGGTCAGAGGGCAAGGGTGGACAAAAGTGACCCCAGCTTTTAAGAAAGGTCACCTTGACGGACCTTGTTGGTGGTGGACCTGCTCTGAATCTTGCCTGTGCCAGAATCCACATCCTGCTTAAGATAGCATACTACCTTCCCCCATGAGCCAAGCCAATTTTGTGGAAGAAATGACAATTGGGATTAATAAATGTATTTATTTGAAAAAACAGCTCACCCTGTAGTGCAGTAGTTTTCAGTGTATTGAGTCAAGCAACCAAGTTTACAATCTTTTCACCGTCCCACAGGGAAACTGCACGTCCACTGTCTTATCTCCTGCTGGCTGCTTACCTCCACTGTGGGGCTAATCCACTTTTGTCTCTATTGGTTCCTACCCGGATGTCATACACATGGGGTTATTCGTAGTGTTGTCTTGTGTTGCTGCTTTCTGAAACTGTCTTTCTTTGTTACCGTTGAATAGTCTCTCAGATACCACGCCTAGACCCTCCCTCGGCCGGTGAACATTCATTAGGGGTTCCCACCTTTTGGTTGTTACAGACATTCATGCTTACATGTCTGTGTGGACATGTATTTTCATTTTGGGAGGTTGAATACCCAGGAACAGAGTTGCTGGGTCATATGCTATTGGCTACTTCATGTTTAACATTTGAGGAACAGCCGAACTGGGTTACATCATAGCTGTGGCACTTGCTAGCAATACACAAGGATCCAGCTTCCATTAAAGACACGTGACTCCAGTGTATCTTGCAAGTATACCCAAACCTTCTGTTATCTCAAAAGGTCAAGGTTGTTGATAAATGTGTTGACTAGCCTCACACTTCAGATTTTGCCTTCTTGGTCTTGTAGTAATTAGTGTTGGTTATGTTTTTAAAAATATCTTATTCCTTTTTAAAGCTTATTTTTATTTTATGAGTTTTGCCTTAAAATGTGTGTGTGCACTATGAGCGTGCCTGGTGCCTGTGTCCGCATGGGCCAGAAGAGGGCTCTGGATTTCCCAGAAGAGGACTTAAGGAAGGTTGTCAGCAGCCATGTGTGTGCTGGGAAATGAACCAGGGTCCTCTGAAAGAGCAGTACATCCTTTTATCTGTTGAGCCATCTCTCCAGGCCCCCCTTCCTGTGTCCTTCCTGGTTAGGAGCCATCGATGTCACCTTGTATCCTGATGAGCTGATCTTGGAAGACAAACATGGCAGGGGCTGTGTTCCCTACAAATGGAAACTCAGCTCATGCGCCCATGACTCCCTCGACACTAGATGTACAGCTGAGATGTAAGTATTTCTAGGTAATAAGCTGGTGAAACCAAATTTATGTTCATGGATTTTTTACTTGGCAAGAGAACACATTTCTCAGAAAGGCAGCTACGGAGCAGTAGGAAGAGACGGGTGAAATATTGTTCTGTCACACTGCCCTTTTCAAGAAGTCAAGGGCCTTCAAAGCTCTTAGACACCTGCAGGAATACCTACAGGGTCCAAAGACGGCCAATTCATGGGCAGAAATGATTTAAAGTTGGTGGTCCTCAGTTGTCCTTCTATGGCAATGTTTTCTTAAAGTCTCAGCAGACTTTTTGCCAAACTTAATTTTAGCTGCTCTGGGCAGGGAGGGAAAGCTGGGGCATGGAAGAGGGGAAGGAAGGGGTCAGCATTACCCCCATACGGAAAGAGGAATGTGCCCTCCATCACAGTCGGTCAGGACCTGGATTTGGAATTAGAAAAACCAGACAAACCATGCACCCCAAATTTCCTGATCTGAGGCAGGGGAACTGCATGGCTCTTCTGGTGACAGAGAGGCATGGTGTTTCCCTTGCTTCCGTGTGACCACAGGGGACCTTTCTACCTGTATGCCTTTTGCCTCTTCAGTCAGTCTGAGGCTCCAGGGCTCTAGCATGGTGAGAGGAACAATTTGCTCTGCATTAGATTTTACTGAAGGGATGCCTGCAGAAAAAATGGAGCCATTACAAGTATGGCATCCTGGCTGGTGAAAAGTGCTGAATTATTAAGATCTGTTACATAACTGTGCCTGGGGACTGAGAAATATTCTGAGTAACTCGGAAGGAAAAGCTTCACCCGGATGCATAATCATAAAAAAACTGCCAAAAATGTGCCCCTAATGCACCAAGGTTCTGCTTTGCCTTAAAAAACAAAGAAACCTTAAATAGCTACTTACTGCAAGAAATAAATTGACCGTAAATAAAGGAAAAGGAGCGCCTCAATAATTTAGTGCCCTGAACCAAAGTCACTGCTCATCTCCGACTGTCTGAGTGACTCTGGCTGCCAGGGCATCCTCCCAGGGGTCCAGGTGACACCTACTTCTCTTTCCCTCTAAACAGCTGCCTCACACTTCTGTGTACAATGTGCTAGCATGGAGCTAGCCTGGGCTACACCTATTCCTGAGCTGTGAATGCTGCCCAACACAAAATCCCAATGTTTCACCAAAAAGTATGAGATTTGTTGTTCTAGTAGTGAGACAAGGGATCAGTATGTAGCCCTGGCTGGCCCGGTCTTGACATGGAGACCTGGAACTCATACAGACCTGCCTGCCTCTGTGTCCCGAGCATTGGAATTAAAGGTGTTGTACCACCAAGTGTGGCTTTTTGGTGTTTTGCTTTTTGGTTTTGTAACTCAGCTGCTGGTAGATGATGGCATCTGACTCACTGGCAAGGTTGGGCACTCCTGCTTGTTCCTCGGGTAGGCCATGTACTCAGGCAGGGTAATAATGACACAGGATTTGCTCTTCTTCCCTACTACTGGGATACCTGCTCCTCTGAGACCTGTCTTTACCAGGAAGTCTCTTCTCTTCTGAGTTTTCCCTCCTTCCTTCCTGTGGTAATCTAAATGAGAATGGCCCCCAGAGGCTCATATGTTTGAATGATGGTTTCCAGTCAGTGGAACTGTTTGGGAAGGATTAAGAGATGTGGCCTGCTGGAGCAGGTATGACCTTGTTGGAGGAAGTATGTCACTGGGGGGTGAGCTTTGATGTTTCAAACGCTCACATTAGGCCCAGTCCCCCCACCCTCACCCTGCCGCCTACAGGTCAGGATGTAAAGCCCTCAGCTACCTATCTGCTTCCTGACATGATGATCATGGACCACACTCTAAAACTGCAAGGAAGCCCTAATTAAATGTGTTCTTATGTAAGAGTTACCTAGGTCATGGTGTCTTTTCACAGCCTTAGAATAGTAACAAAGACATTTCTCTCCTTCACAGTTTATCGGGTTGGCTGCTTCTTTTTTGGTAATTTCTTTATTTACCTATAATTGAATGCCTTCGTTTCCAGTGAAATATTTAAGAATATTTCTATATGGAGAGGACATGGCTCTGCCATTAAGAGCACTTTGCTGCTTGTCTGAGTCAGTGCTCTATTGCTGTGAAGAGACACCATGATTAAGGCAACTCTTATAAAGGCAAACATTTAATTGGGGCTGGCTTACAGTTTCAGAGGTTTAGTCCATTGTCATCATGGTGGGAGCACGGCAGCATCCAGGCAGACATGGTGCTGGAGAGGGAGCTGAGAGCTCTACAACCAGGCAGTGGGAGGCAAACTGGCTTGAATTCCTGGTACCTCACAGCCCACCCCCTAGTGACATATTTTCTCTGACAAAGCCACACCTACTCCAAGAAGGCCACATCTCCCTATGGACCAGTATACAAACACTATGGAGGCCATTCCTATTCAAACCACTAAACTGTTCTGGAGGACCTGAGTTTGATTCTTAGCACCCACATCAGATGGCACACAAGCAGCTTTAAGTCCAGTTCCAGGGGACCTGACACCTCTGGCCTCAGCAGGCACAGGCATCCACCTGTATATACCCATACATAGACACGTAATGAAAAATAATAAAAATAAGATTAAAAAAATAATTCTATAGAGGCAGGCAGATCTCTGAATTTGTAGACAGCCAGGACTACATAAAGAGACCTTGAGAAAGGGAGAGAGAAAGAGAGAGAGAGAAAGAAAGAGAGAGAGAAAGAGAGAGAAAGAGAGAGAGAGAGAATTCTATATAAATTATTGTACTTACATATTGTTTCTCAAATTCGAGATATATAAAACCTAAAACTTTCCCCCTTTAGTGTGTGTGTTATTTGTTTGTTTGTTTTAAGACAGGATTTCTCTGTGTAGCCCTGGTTGAACCTAAACTCACTCTGTAGACCAGGCTGGCCTCCAACCCAAAGAGATCCACCTGCCTCTGTCTCCCAAGTGCTGAGATTAAAGATATGGGCCTCCACCTTAGTTTTTGATAGAAGATTTTTCATTGAACCCAGAGCTCAATTTGGCCAGACTAGCCATCCAGTAAGCTCCAGGGACCCTCCTATCTCTGTTTCTTCATCATGAGGATTACAGGCATGTACCATTATGCCCACCTTTTTATGGGAATGCTGGGAACTGAACTCAGGTCCTCATGAACGTGTAGCAAACACTTTACCATTAGGCCATCTCCTAAGTCTCCTAGGTTAAAAAAGAATACACTTAGAGCTAGGCACCATGGTGTGCACCTGCAGTCTCTGCTTCTGGAGAGTTGGAGAAAAGGGAACTCCTCAAGCCCAGGAGTTTCAGGCCAGCATGCGCAACACAGAGCTGCTCAGAGAAACTTACATTCAGGATACAACCACCGGTCAGACACCTGGTTGGTGAACGTTCTCTCCATTCTGTAGGCTACCTTTTCATAGTTCCCTAACCACGAAAGAGGAACCATTTTCAGTCCTGATGAGATTCGAGTGAACTTCTGTGATTAGCAATGTTGACTGTCAACTGAGGAGCACCCCAGCTAGTGAAGCACCTTGGCTATGCCACCATCTCTCTGTGAGAGCCAGCTAAAGGGGCAGGCCTGCCCTCAGTGTGGGTGGTGCCATCCTGTAGGCAGGGCCAGATGGAATAAAATGGGCAAAGAAAAACTGCCAGTGAGCTCAGGCATCCATTGCCCCCACTAGGATATCTCCCACCATGTTCTCTGGCTCGCCATGTTCTCTGAAGCCAGACACCATTAGTCAAACTAAGCCTTTCCTGTTTTAAACTGTTTCTTGCAGACCAACAACCCTCTTAATGGCTTGTGCTTTCTGTGTCTTTTCCTTCTCTCTCTCAGGCTGCAAAGACTTATTTTAACAACCTCCTAGAAGCTTTAATGTCTTCCTCTGTCATCATATGAACTTCCCCCACAGGTCCGGAGGTTCTGGGAGGGGGAGACTGTTTTCCTTAGTAGCCACAGTATTACCAGGACTCTAGCATCTTCCTGCAGTAGGTGTTCCATACCTGCTGTTCGGTGTTTTGTCAACTTGATACAAGCTAGAGTTATCTGGGAAGAGAAACCTCAGTGGAGAAAATATCCATCAGATTGTCTGTAGACAAGTCTACAAGGCATCTTCTTGATTTATATGAGCTAGCCCACTGTAGGTCACTGAAGAAGGACGTTTCCTTCTGATGGACTGGCACGGTTTCCTTTTCTTCCATTTATGATAGTACTGTCAGCCAGCTAGATCTAGAATCACCCAGCAGACAAACCTTGCGCATGTCTGTGAGGAAGTTTTTAGACTGGATAAAGTAAGATTGGGATACCCACCCCAAAGTGGGCAGCGCTATCCCAAGGGGAGAGATGCCAAGCTGAATCAAAAGAAAGTGAGCTGAGCATTTATTCACTGATCTCTACTTGATGGCAGATGCAATGTGACCACACATTCCTGCCTCTATGACATCCCATCACGATAGACTGCACCCTCCAGCCGTGAGCCCCTCCAGCCGTGAGCCCCTCCAACTGTGAGCCAAGGCAAACCCTTCCATCCTCAGGTGGCCTTTGTCAGGCATTTTGTCATAGTAATGAGTAAAGCAATGAGTACACTGGTTTTTCTCTCCTTCCTTGGCTTCCCTTTCCTTGGGGCTTCTTTGTGTGGCTTTGTACACTGTACCATCCTGGAGCTCTTGTGTGAAAAGGCTAAGCAAGAGGAGAGTGCCTGTGAGTTCAAAGAACATGCTGTGATTTGGCCATGGGTCCCGAGCCTCCTTCTTTTTGGCCAGGTGCTGTTTGCTTTCATATATTTGGAGCAATGACCTGGCCACTTCACTAGAGAGTCGAGCACTCAAAGTGCATATTCTGAAAGCTCAGGACTCTCTGAACACAAAGGAGCAAAGTTCCTGGCCCTGTCTTTCCTCACCAGTGTCCCTGCCCCTGCCTCCTCTTACCTTTGGCTAGTCTATTCATCTCTGTGACCTGTTTTGATTCAGTTTCTTACTGTGACACATGATGACATATGGCTGCTGGGAAAAGTTTACTCTCCTTGTCAAGGTGATCTGCTACCTTTACCTACACTCAGTGGACCAGAAGCGGGGATCCGTTTCTGAGCACCTTGCTTTGTTCACTGATCTGAAGGTATGATGTCATCACAACCACCCTGGGTGAGGCTGAAGCTCTGGGCTACACAGTGGATTTATGCCTCAAGGACCCTTCCGGCTCCTCCTATTGTCTTCCTCTTTCTTCCTCACCTTTTCCTTCCTCCTTCCCCCCCTCCTTTCTCCTTCTATGCCTCTTCTTTTTTTTAAAAAGTTGAAAAGTTTTGTTTCCTATGTATGGTTGTTTTGCCTGCATGCACCATGTACAAGTGGTGCCCACAGAAGCTAGAAGAGGGCACAGGATGGCAGTGCTTCTGGAGCAGTGGTTACAGCTGTAGGCCATCGTCCCCTGGAATGACAGTTACAGTTGTAAGTCATCATGTGGGTGCCCTGACTCAAGCCTGGGCCTCTGCAAGAGTAACAAGTGCTCTTAACCTCTGAGCCCTTTTTCCTGCCTCTCCCTCACTTCCCTCTTCTTCTTCCTCCTCCTCCTCCTCTCTTCTTCCTCCTGCTCCTCCTCCTTCCCCTCCCCCTCTTCCCTACTCTACCATCACTCTCTCCTTCTCTTTTTCTGAGTCAATGGTCTTGTTATGTAATCCAGTCAAGCTGACTTGAAACTCTCAGTGTAGCCCAGGCTTGCCTCATGCTCTTGCCTCTGTCTCCCAAGCACTGGAATTACAGGACTGCTGTTCTTTCTTTGAAAAGTGTTTGTTATGCCAGGCAGTGGTGGCACACGCCTTTAATTCCAGCAGTTGGGAGGCAGAGGCAGGTGGATTTCTGAGTTCGAGGCCAGCCTGGTCTACAGAGTGAGTTCCAGGACAGCCAGGGCTACACAGAGAAACCCTGTCTCGAAAAACCAAAAAAAAAAAAGAAAAAAAGAAAAAAAAAAGAAAAAGAAAAAAAGAAAAAAAAAAGAAAAAGAAAAAAAGAAAAGTGTTTGTTAGCCAGGCAGTGATGGCCCGTACTTAGGAGGCACAGGCAGGAAGATCTCTGCGAGTTCGAGGCCAGCTTGATTTACAGAGCTGGTTGCAAGATAGCCAGAGCTACATGGAAAAACCCAGTCTCAAACAACAACCACCACCACCACCACCACACGTGGAGTGTCTGATTTCTAGAGTCTTAGGATTTTTCTACATGAGAAATGATATCACTCACTGGCTTGCACCTTTAAGTCTTCAGTTTATAGTTCCTTGCTAACTGGATAAATTTATATCTCCTATGTGTTTAAAATGTGCATGTATGTATTTATTCTGATTAGAACACAGCACAGTATTTAGGCCTTTATTCACGCGCGCTCGCGTGTGCGCGCACACTCACACACACACACACACACACACACTCACACACAGTAGAGGGTATTATATTATCATATATCATACAGAACAGGGAAGAATGTTTTTCCTATTTTAAACTCAGTGTACTCTACACGGTGATGCACACACTGTACTAGGAGTGGCCCCTCTGGACGCGCACTGCTCGGCTGCAGAGGACTCTCTTGGCTGCCTGCCCAGCAACCATTCTCTTCTGCTCCCCTTTCAGAATGTTGGGGTTCACATCCTTTCCACACATGACTTACACTGGCTACAGTCTCTCCGGAGCAGCCCTGAGTGTCAGAGCCATGTTACATGTTCTTGTCAGGTAGGCATGTGCTGAGAGCTTCTGAGGGCCAGCAGGGTGCCTTCAGATGAAGCCACAGCAGAGAGAGGACTTGGGTCCTGGATGTCACTGAGCAAGTCTACCTGTGTCTCACTTTGCTTGGGCCCTATTCTATCCCTGGACCTGCAGACATGAGAAAATACTGACCTTGGAGCCTGTTTGAGGCAGATTCTGATGCCCTACAGTTCAAACCATGCCAGGCGATACTGGGTGCCTTGGCAGAGACAGGCCACACCTTCAGGTGTTCAGGGTCTAACTAGGTAACTAGGTGGAGACAATATTCAAGGTCTAGAAGCCAGAGTCCTCATGTGTTGAACTACACGTCACCAAGAAGCTGAAGTAAAGAGCATCCATCTGCAGAGAAGGTGTGGCTGCTGAAGAACTTTCTGGAATGGGGCTTCCTTCAAAGTTGTATTGAGGTAGCTTTAAAAATTACATCTATTTATTTATTCCCCCTGTGTGTGCATGCATGGGGTACACACGCAAATAGATAACTGGCAGGAGTCAATTCTTTCCTTTTACCATTACTCTGGGGAGTGAACTCGGGCTATCTCGGTAGCAAGAGCCTTTACTGCTGAGCTGTGTCACTGGCCCTGGGTGGAGTTTGAAGGAAGTCAAAGGGAGAACATACTTCACATCTGGCTGCAACAGGAAAAGTCCTGGAGGTGAGGATGCTCTGAGACCACAGGCAGAGAGCTTATGGCTGAGGGAGGAACATGCTCAGAAAAGCCATGGGCACATTAGATTAGGGCCTGCATACATACACACACAATAAACAAATTAGCAGGAGGAGAGAAAGAAAAGAAAGTGTGCCCGCTGACCACAGTGTGGCTTCCTTGACGTCAACGGGAACAAAAGAGACTAGGCAGTAAGAAATCGAAGTCTGGTTTTGAAACTATAAAGTATAACCTACTCATGGACCATGAAAGCCACTTAATGGGCCAACCTTGGTAAAACAATAGTTTATTTACTTTAAAATAAGGGAGGATGGAGAGAATGGTTTGCATTCAGATGTCTAAGGATAAGACTTGCACAGAGGAACCTGACTGAACTGCGCGCACGCGCACACACACACACACACACACACACACACACACACACTCACATTTATGAATGGCAGACTAAGATTTTCTGTCACTCATTCCTTCTTTGACACTGACGCATGCTAAAGGAGGAAATGCACATGTGTTGTAGCCTCTGTTTTCACAGAATGTTGTGTACCCACAGGACGTGTTTTGGTGTTGTTAAGCTTGTTATTAACTGTGTTCTCTTCCTTTTTCTTCACAATACACAGCAGCCTCTGTACTGAAGAACAACATGAAGCCTGGGGGAAAGAGTAATTTAAACTCGTTCATTCTTAAGCTGCAAGTCAGCAAGTAACCAAGTGAAAATTAGTCCTCCATTTGCTTGCTACATGTAGTGATTCTTTAAAAGCAAGATCTAATGTAGCTCAGACTAGCTTCCAACTTTGTAGCTGGAGATGATTTTGAACTCCAGATCTTCTTGCCTCTGCCTCCCAAGTACTGAGACTACAGACTGTACCACCAGGCCCAGTTTGCTCAGTGCTTTCAGAGGCATCTGCTGGTGTAGATTCACATCCCCTGGGGGTGGGGCTGGGAGAACCCATGTATGCACTTGTTGTATCCGTATCTGACTAGAGGATGGAGAGTTTGGGATTCCCCTGCCGAGAGGGGTGGTTACCAGATCACCTCCTCTAGAGAATGTTCAAGTGTTAAGAGTGGGACCCTGGCAGGGGAGCAGGTCACAGCCATAGCTGTGCTTCCTTTGCCCCTCTGTAACTCGAAGATTTGAAGGTGAGAGACACTTTACAGTGTGTGGTGGCTAATGTCGGCTGTCAGCTTCACCCATCTGTGAAGAGGGAACCTCACTTGAAGAACTGCCTCCATTTTCTTAATTGCTTATTGATGTAAGAGGGCTCAGCCCACAGTGCCGTCCCTAGGTAGGTGGGCCTGGGCTATATAAGGAAGGTAGCTGAGTCCTTTTCTGTGATCTCTGCTTCGGTTCCGCATAAGCTGATCTTGATGATGGGCTGTAACCTGTATGCCAAATAAACATTTTCCTCCTGGAATAGCTTTTGGTCAATGTTTTATCACAGGAACAGAGAAATGAACTAGAACGCAATGGTGGGATGTATCTACAGATTGTGTGAGGAGATCTGAAGGCAGAGTCAGGACTCTTGCATGTCTTTGACATATTTGCAGGACACTAGCTTCTGTGATGGTCAGGGGTAATTCCAACTTCACAGACTCTAGAATCACCTGAGAGAAAGGCTTCTAGGCATGTCTATGGAGAATGAACTTGATTATGTTAACTGAGATGGTAAGACCTGCTCACTATGGGTGGCACCACGCCCTGTGCAAAGGATGCTGGACTATATAAAATAGAGAAAGTGAGCTGAGTATGAGGAAGTGCTCATTACTTTCTTCTTCTGAATGTGGACATACCAGTTGGTTCAAGATCCTGATACCTCGACTCCTCCACGACAATTGCCTGCAACCTGAATTGTGAGCTGAAACTAAACCCTTACATTGCAAGCAACAAGAAACTAATACAGAAATTGGTATCAGGAGTGGGGTCATTGCTGTGACAAACTTGATATTTTTCCCTCCATTGAAATTGTTTTGTGGCTGGAGTGTGGAAAAGTTTAGAATTTGGGGTTAGAAAGAACAGTGTGCTAGAAGCAGAGCTCACAGTGCATTCAAGTGGGAACTCAGAGGATAAGGCTGAGAGGAACACAGAGAGTCGAGGCTCAGCTCATGAGTGCCAGAGTAGCATAAAGACTCAGCAGGATTGTGATAGAAGCTATTTCTACATTTAGCCAAGGATCTGGAGTCATTCTACTTAGGCCCTGAGAGCATGAGAGAAGTTGAATTTAAGAATGATGGATTAATTTGTTTTGCAGAGGACATTTCAGTCAGGAGATCACTGAAGCTAGCAAAGAAAGAGGCTCTAAGTGTTAAAGAGATCAGTTCCGATGAAGAGGAACCACCCGTGCTGCTCTGGGATGGCACGAAAGGTGTGCAGAGGGGGAAAACAAACAAAACCCACCAGTGGAGACCCCATCCCAGAGGGCAAAAGACCCACCAGTGAAGACCCCATCCCAGAGGGCAAAAGACCCACCAGTGAAGACTCCATCCCAGAGGGCAAAAGACCCACCAGTGAAGACTCCATCCCAGAGAGCAAAAGATCCACCAGTGAAGACTCCATCCCAGAGGGCAAACGACCCACCAGTGAAGACCCCATCCCAGAGGGCAAAAGACCCACCAGTGAAGACCTCATCCTAGAGGGCAAAAAACCCACCAGTGAAGACCTCATCCCAGAGGGCAAAAGACCCACTAGTGAGGACTCCATCCCAGAGGGCAAAAGACCCACTAGTGAAGACCTCATCCTAGAGGGCAAAAAACCCACCAGTGAAGACTCCATCCCAGAGGGCAAAAAACCCACCAGTGAAGACTCCATCCCAGAGGGCAAAAAACCCACCAGTGAAGACTCCATCCCAGAGGGCAAAAAACCCACCGTGAAGACTCCATCCCAGAGGGCAAAAACCCTACCAGTGAAGACTCCATCCCAGAGGGCAAAAGACCCACCAGTGGAGACTCCATCCTAGAGGGCAAAAAACCCACCCTTGAAGACTCCACCATTTGAAGATCCAATTTTACTTACAGGATGAGAGCACAGGCTGAGGGGATCACACTATAGACATTGTAAAATTCATCAGTAAGATTCAGATTCCAAGCTCACACAACGTCGAGCCTGGCTTTCTGCGACTCACTCAGGGTACTGTGAATGACACATGGACACTGGTCCGTGTGAAATAAGCCAGGCACAGAAAGACAAGAACTGCAAAATCCCACTGCTCTGTGGAATCTTACAAAGTGCAACCTCTAGGGCCAGTGTGTAGGATGGTGGTTACCACGTGCTGAGTCTGGAGCTGTCTGGTACGTGACTTCTGCACTTAGTAGAAATAACTTCTAGTGGCCCATTCTACTACATGGTGGCTATCATTAAGAATAATGTGCAGTTCAAAAGTTCTGGCAAGGATTTAATGTTCTCACCACAATAAGAATATGAACTTATATGTATGTTCATTGGGGGAATTTAATCACCCCACAATGCAGACAGAGATCACACTGTATCTCATAAAGTATATACAGTTAGTTGTTAGTTGTTAATTTAAAGTAACAAAATCCCCAGAAACAAAGCTGTCATTTGTCAAGATGATCCACGTTTATCAAACAAGGCTACAGTGCCTGCCTGTGTGAGGATGGATTGTCTTCACGCATTTCAACCAGAGCGGCAAACACAAACAGGCTGCAGAGGCAGACCTGAAAATCTCACTGTATCCTCTTAACCAGACGCTTCAAAACTTAACACAAGAACACACCATTCTGAGATGGCTCAGTGGGTAGAGATGCTTGCTGCCAGAGTTTGATTCCACCTGGAGAAGACAACTGGTTCCTCTAAGTTCCTCTGATCTCTATATACAGGGCATAGCACACATGCACAGATAGGTTTTTAAAAAAAACAATTTGTCTTTTATAGAACATATTTAATGATCACACACACACACACACACAGACACAGACACACACACACACACACAGACACACACACACAGACACACACACACACACAGACACACAGACACACAGACACACACACACACACACACACACACACACACACACACACACACATGGGTTTATTCCTGGCTTTAAGTTGATTTCACAGCTTTACAATGAAGCACATAGACATTCCTTCCAGCTTTACTGAGACCACTCTGACTGAGCTGAGAAAGCTTTAGACGCAGCCCAGAGGCCAGCATGGCTGCACCCAGGCCCACACCCACACCAGGCCCACACCCACACCAGGCCCACACCAGGTCCACAGCCCAAGCTATGCTTCCTCGCCTCACAGCATTGGGTTTTTCTCAAGGTGAAAAAAAATTGAAATTTGGCTGTTCAGAAAGAAGTCAATGTTTTGTGCTTAAGCACTTTTAAATTTAAATGTGAGGGGCATTTATAGCTATTCTAAGGCCAATGGCGGACCTTGAATCACTTTCAATTCAAAGACAGGATAGAACTTGTTCCTCTAAAGGGAGCTCTGGATCCTTGTTGAGGCGCACATAATTAATTATTGCACTCCCTGGCAGGACAGCCCTGCAGGTCCTTGGCCCCAGGAGGACCCTGATCACAGCTAGAGAGGTGTGGTGTACGGGTTGGCAGAACTGATTTGGTCATTCTTCTTACATTTTTAAAAAACACATCTGTTTTATTTTTACTCGTGCATGGAGGTGCCCATGATGGCCAGAAGAGAATGCTGGCTCCCTTGGTATTGGAGTTACATCTGTGAGCCACCACGTGGGTGCTAGGAACCAAACCTCGGTCTCCACAAGAGTAGCCAGTGCTTTTAAACATTGGGCTATCTCCCAAGCCCTCTATTTAAAGTAATTTTTAAAGATGTATGTATTTATACGAGTGTCTGCCTTCGTGTATGTGCCCGTAGCACATGTGTGCAGTGGCAGTGGAGGACAGAAAAGGGCATTAGGTCCCCTGGAACTGGAATTACAGACGGTTGTGAGGTGCCACTTGGGTGCTGGGAGTCAAAGCTGGGTCCTCTGTAGGAACAGTATTCATGACCACTGAGCAATCTCTCCAGTAACGTGGACTCACTATGCAGTGCTGCCGGGCTTGCAACACACTCTGTAGACCAGGCTGGCCTTGAACTCACAGAGATCTGCCTGTCTCTGTCTCCCGAGTGCTGGGGTTAAAGGTGTACACTATCCTTGCCAGGCTCCCATCTTTTTAAAAGGTTTAATTTTATAGGCTTATATGCTTTCAGCACAAGTTGAATCCAGGTGGATCCTCTCAGCAAATGACAGAAATCTGTTATTCTTAAAGAAAGAGAGAGAAAAGAGAGGACAGGCTGGAGGGCAAGAGTGGGGAGAGGGGAAGGAGGGAGGGAGGGGGAGAGAGAGAGAGAGAGAGAGAGACAGAGACAGAGAGAGAGACAGAGAGAAATATTCTATTTGACAGATGCCTTCGTTATGATGATGTTTTACCAGCATAAAAACTATTTATCATTATTATTTTAAACACTATCGTGCTTTTGAAATGAGAACTCATTGGTGTTTTATAAATACTGGGGTTTTTTTCTATCTGTTTTGGTCAAACAAGTCAATCCTTCTGAAATAGTCACACCTTGGCCACCAAGTGAAAACAGACACAGCAACCAACGGGAAAGCTCTTCCTGCTTACCACCATCTTCAAAGCAAGGCTTCCCCATGATGTGAAGTCACTACAGTGAGGAGTACAGACAACAGAACTGTACAACAGAACTGTACACCCCCCCCCCGGGTGTGGAACTGCTCATCACGTGACTCATTCCCCTCTGATGCGGCTCCACCACAGCGTGTGGGTCTCCTCCCACTTACTGGTTTTGGTCATTTCTATTTATAGTTCTTCTGCAGAAGGTCAAGATTGACACTTTCTTTTTAAGGTATGCATATGCATGTGTGCATAAGTGAGTGTGTAAATGCACATGTGCAGGTGTGTGTGGTGTGTGCAGGTGTGTGTGGTGTGTGCAGGTGTATGTTGTGTGTCTAGGTAGGTGTGCTGTGTACAGGTGTGTGTGTGGTATGCACGTGTATGTGCTGTGTACAAGTGTACGTAATATGTGAGTGCAGGCATTTGTCGTGTGTGTGTGTGTGTGTGTGTGTGTGTATGTGTGTTTGTGTTTGTGTATGTGTGTGTGTGTGTAGGCACGTGTGGTGTATGTGTTGTGTGGTGCCTGCAGGTGGCCTATAGTTAATGCCGGTGTCTTCCTTCATTGTTTTCTCCTTCCTTTACTACGGCAGGGCCTTGCTGAACTTAGAGCCCACAGGCCTATCTGTCCAGGCAGCTTGACTTGGGGATCTCCTGGCTCTGGCTCTAGCGTACCGGGCCTCACAACTGTTGCTTTTCATGTGGTTTCTTCAAGCTCATTTTAAAAATCCCTCCTATTTAAACTTTCATTGTGCTGCATTGGTTTTGAATGTTCTTCCTTTCCTTTCTTCTTGTTTTGCTCTGATTTGAGCTGTGATGGGAGCTGCCCTCATTGTCCCTCACCCCCTCTCACCTTTCCTCATGACCCTCCTTGCTGGACTCATGGTAGTTTGAGGTGGAGCCTTCTGGTTTGATCTTCTCCTTTTCTTTTTGATTAAGTGTGTGCAAGTGCATGTGGAGGTTCACATGTGTGCATGCTCACATGTGTGCATGTTCATGTTCACATGTGTGCAAAGTGCATGTGGAGGTGCACATGTTGCATGTGCATGTGGAGGTTCACATGTGTGCAAGTGCATGTGGAGGTTCACATGTGTACATGTGCATGTGGAGGTTCACATGTGTGCAAGTGCATGTTCACATGTGTGCATGTGCAAGTGCGTATGCATGTGGAGGTGCACATGTTGCATGTGCATGTGGAGGTTCACATGTGTACATGTGCATGTGGAGGTTCACATGTGTACATGTGCATGTGGAGGTTCACATGTGTGCATGTGCATGTGGAGGTTCACATGTGTGCAAGTGCATGTTCACATGTGTGCATGTGCAAGTGCATATGCATGTGGAGTGCACATGTTGCATGCACATGTGAAGGTCAGAGGACCGCCTCCAGTGTCATCCTCACCTGTCTCCTTTGAGGCAGGGTCTCTCTTTGGCCCAGATCTCACCAATTAGTCTAGAATTACTGGACAGTCAGCCTATGCAGGAATCCTGCATCTCTGCCTTTCTTAGGCTGTGATGACAAACACATGCCACCAAACTCAGTTTATTTTGAGCCCAGACTTGGGTCCCCAGGCCTGCATGGCAAGGGCTTTACCCGCAGCGCCTCCCTGCCCCCCAGCTCCTTCGTTGACTGTTATCTTTGTCTTTGCGATCTACTTTCCAGACGACATGCTCAGCTTCACTTTATAATCTGATTTGGCAGTACCCTGTTCTTATCTCACAGAGGCAGTACCTCTTCACCACTGGTCTGTAATGCTCTCCGTTAACACCTGCTGTTCTTTAGCTTCATTTGATGGGGTGCCCTAGAGAGGATGCTGGGGTTCCTTGGGGTGTAACTACTGATGGGTGGGCTTCCCTCTAGTGTAATAAAGGAATTCAGAACCTGCAGTTCCCGCCTCTAAAGGGAAACTAATTCCCCACTCTCTTGGGTCACAGGGATGGAAAGCAAGCACAGCAAGCTCTGGGGGACAAAGCAGAGAGTACAAGGTTGAACAGGTGTGCTCCGTAGTCCACACATGGTTTTATCATCACACACACTAGAGGAGGGCATCAGATCCCATTACACATGGTTGTGAGCCACGATGTGGTTGCTGAGAATTGAACTCAGGACCTCTGGAAGACCAGCCAGTGCTCTTAACCATTGAGCCATCTCTCCAGCCCCACACATGGTTTTTAACTTAATCTTTCATTTTATAAAAGACATTATTCTTTAAATCTATCTTACATTACTAACTTGTTTAAAACGGTATGCAGTAATTTTACATATTACAGGGCACATGTGACATTTCCTTTTTTGTGTGGACCTCCTGTCTGCAAGAACCCCAGCCCTTAATCTTTGCTCTGAGAAGCGTCTTTCTGTATAGCCACTCAGAAAGCAAATTTACCCTTATATGACACCAAGTGCCAGGGTTTATTAATTGCCCCTTGCCTTCAAGGTAGCTGCTGCCTTCCAGCCTGAGTCACTATGTCCCCCTTTCCACGGAGAGTGAGTTTACAAGACTGAAGAGTGAGGCGCTTGTCACAGGAAGCCTCTAGCTGCAGCAGTGAAGCCTTCATGGAGGCAAAGGCAAGTGGTCAGGGTCACAGACACTGCAGAGAGAAGCCCCCACAGCCGGTCAGTTGCTGGGCGGTTCTTTATCCAAGGTCTTGGGCCCAAACACTGTGGCTCCGTTTGTAATTCTATTCTGTTTCATAACTTTCCTAATGGAAGTGCAACCTGCAATTTAAGTTTTGAGTAATATGATTATCTTCTGGTTGTCTTAAACAGTGGCAAATCCCCCCACCCCACACAGCTCCCAAATCAGATACAAGACTTTCTGGAGGCAGAGCCAGCATTGTGGATTGAATCTAGATGGACACAAGCTAAGCAAGTGTTCTCCACTGAGTTATGTCTCCAGCTCTATTTTTTATTAAAAAAAAAAAAAAAAACTTCTGATGCAGGCTCTCCTCAGGGTGCTCAGATCGCACACGGCTTCACTCTGTAGTACAAGCTGCCTTGAACCAATGCACATCTTCTGTCTCTCCATAGCCAGGACTGTAAGCTACGCCACCCAAGCCGCTTTACTCCCCCGGACGATTTGATTCCTTTATCCTTTGCCCCTCCTCTTGACACAATCAGCTCCTCAGCACTGTGTCAGTCTGTGAGCCTGGGAGTGCTGGGTCCTGCACTGGGAGGCCCACAGGCTCTGGTATTCTGGGGGCAGCCAGGTCAACAGAGAGCACAGGCACACTTCCTTGAAATCCTCTGAGCTCTGCAGGTGCCAGATCACAGGTTTCAAGCAGAAAGGGGTTGACTTGGGGGGATCCTCAGCATGAACAGATAGATGCTGGGCCTTATCACTTTCCCTCTGACCCTTACTGGTCTCAGTCTGATAGGGGAGAGAGGGCCAGAGGCAGGACGCTATGGCCAGATAAGAGAGGAGGAGACAAAGAAGCTTGGCACCCGATGTGGCTGAGTTTGGTCTTGAAAATGTGCGGTTCTCAAGTTCAACCTGAGGAGAGGTGGCTGTCTACACTAAGGCACTATGTCGGCAATCTGTGATCATACAGTTATGTCCTTACTTCCGATTCATGTGTTATTTCCTTGACATTCTTCTGAAGAGAGCAACAGTTAATTTTATTTTATACCTTTAAAGGACATCGAGTCACAACCCGTTGTCACCCCCCACCCCAATGCCCCATCTTAGGCCAGAGCGTCTTGAGCATACTACACGTGTGATATAATAATCCACTTGTTAATCTGAGCTACAGAACCAGACAGATGTCAAATTCACTTTTATCATCTGACATGACCTATAACCAGCTGCTGTTTAAACCCTGGAATTTTTGGAATGACTGAAAACTGAATCTGATTTTTTTAAACCCTGAACTTTTAGTAGTACAACACAGTGCTTCTTGCTGTGAAGATTTGTGCTGAGTAGATTTGGTCAATTTGATATAAACCTAGATATATCTGGGAAGGCAAGAGTCTCAACCGAGGAATTGCCTCCCTGTAGGAAGGTCTATGCGGGCATTTCTATTAATTAATGATTGATGGGGGAGGGTCCGGATCTCTGTTGGCAATGTTACTCCTGGTCAAGGTGGTCCTAGGGTATGTAAGACAGCAAGCTGAGCAGGCTCTGGAGAGTGAGCCAGTAAGCAACCTTCCTCCAAGGTCTCTGCTTCAGTTCTTGCCTTGAGGGCTTGCGCTGACTTCCCTTCATGATGCAATGCAAACTGTGAGCTGAAATAAACCTCTTCCTTCTCAAGCTGTTTTTGGTTATGGTGTTTAGCACAGGAAAAGAAACCTAACTAGGACAAGATCAAAACAAAACAACTTTTATGAGACTGGAGAGGTGGTGTAGCAGCTAAGAACACTTGTTGCTCTTCTAGAGGACTTGGGTTTAATTCCCAACACCCACATGGTGGCTCACGGCCATCTAACCCCAGTTCCAGGGGATCCTGTGCCCTCTTATGACCTCCATGGCCACTGGGCATGCGGGTGGAACCCAAACATGCATGCAAGCAAGTCACTCATCCCCATAAAATAAAAATAAGGTACATCTTTTTTGAAAGGTTTAAACTTCCAGAAGCCCTTTATTACTGCATAGGCGTGTATAGGTGTGCCTGTGGATGTGAGTGTGAGAGCAGGCACACGCGTGCCATCGTGTGCTTATGGAGGCCAGGCAACAATGCCCGGCAGTTCTGCCCCCCACGATGTAGGCTCCAGGAACTGAACTCAGGTTGACAGGCTTGAGTGGCAAGCACCTTTACCAATTGTGCCATCTTACTGGCCCTGCTGTAAGATTAAAAACTGGATGTAACGTAACTAAAAATTGATAAATGTGGACAATACAAACTGGCTTCCTGGAGCTGGAGAGATGCTCAGTGGTTAAGAGTGCTTGCAGGTCCTGCAGAGGGACTCCTAACACCCACACAGAGGCTCACTGTTATCTGGAACTACAATTCCAGGGCTCTGACATCTGGCCTCTGAGAGTACTGCGAGCATGCAGTTTACAGACATACATATAGACAAAAACCACCAGTACACATACAATAAAACCTAATATTAATCCCATACTACAAGCATAAGTCTTTGAGGATGGTTATTCTCGAGTAGCATGGACAGAGTGAAAATTCTCAATGCCGTCTCCTGATGTAGGAATCAGACATGACTTACTCTGGGCCTGCAGCTTAATTCGCGTAACAACACGGGACCCAAGGTGCAAAAGTTACCTCTCCAGAGGGTGCTTACCCCACCCCCACAGCCCATTGTCCCTCTTAGTTAAAATGAATGGAGTAAGCAGAGCAAACCGAGGCCTTTGTTTCCTCTGAAGCCCAGTCCTACACAGCCTTGGCAGCAGTGGTGCCCGCAGCCACCCCGGCACCTCATGCAGGCTCAGTTTGGCAAAATGGAAGGAATGTGGGTTTCATAGGTAGCTCTCTGCTCATGTCATGTCTCTACCACTCGCTGCTCATAAAACTGGGGGTGGATCTCTGATTCTGAAGTTTGGTTCTTTACCTGTCAGGGTAGAAATAATACTGCTTCCTTTGCAGCTCAGGATTAAAAGGAAGTAAGGGGACAAGGTGTGCCTGGCTGCTGGCTGCACGGACTAGTGGGCTCGCATGGGCAGCTCTCATTTCATATCTAGAAAACATGCAGGAGGGACCAGCTGCAGTGGCCTGTGGTGAGCTGCGTTATCTTTTGCTTTAAGAAGCAAAATGTGCAGAGTATCTTAAATCGCCTTATGAAGAAAGAAGAAACAAGAGCATAAGCAAAGAACTTTGGAAAAAAATTATGCCACATATCCCAGAGTGGCCGCCAAGAGTTGCCCTGTGCTTTCTCCAAGCTCGATAAAGACTATTTTATAAAGACAGAACATGAAATCTCATACGTTATTTGCCAGCAAAATCATTGAATGGCATTCAGCATTCATGGCATGAAATAAGACTGTCCCCACCACCTGCATGAGCAACACACTTGGACGTGGCTCTGGAGTACACCACAGACTCATCTGGTAGGTTGCGGTGCAGATGGGTGAGGGGTCATGTGACATGATCTGCTGGCTGCCTGTTGATCCCTTAGGTCTAAGTTGGAAATGAGACACCGTATCTTCTAATTCCTGGCTGATGACCGCCCAAGTCACCAGAATGGAGGGCAATGAAGTGAATGAGAGGAAAACAGACTAGAAGAGACTGGCTGCACACAGGTCCTGATGCCGCACCGAGCCTCCTGAGAACCCGTGGCTCTCTTAACCAGTAGGGGACTTCTGTAGAATTTCTTCTCTCTTCACCTTTCCTAGTGATGCTGTTTAGCAGTCAACCCTGATCTAGTAAACTTGCTAAGATTTGACATTTTCTTATGAACTCAATAAATTAGAAATCTTTTAAAAAAAAGATTTATTTATTTAATTTATATGAGTACACTGTAGCTGTCTTCAGACACACCAGAAGAGGGCATCAGATCTCATTACAGATGGTTGTGAGCCACCTTGTGGTTGCTGGGAATTGAACTCAGGACCTCTGGAAGAGCAGTCAGTGTTCTTAACTGGTGAGCCTTCTCTCTAGCTCCCTAGAAATCTTCTTTTAAAGATAAAGTTTCATGTATCCTAGACCGACTCTGAACTTCTGCATATAGCAGACAATGACCTTGTTCCTTACTCTCTATTTTACTTTTTGAGACAGGGTCTCACCATGTAGCTTTGGCTGTTCTGGAACACACCATGTAGACCACACTGGCCTCGAACTTACAGCCATGCCACTGCCTCTGCCTCCCAAGTGCTGAGATTAAAGGCGTGAACCCCCCACATTTTGAACTTTCGATTCTCCTGCCTCTACCCCAGTGTTTTTGGGCAAGGATTCCAGGTACAAATGACTACACTCATTTTACTGGTGCTGGGGATCAAGCCCAGAGCTTTGTGCATGTCAGACAAGCACTTTGCCAACTGAGCTACGGCCCAACAGCACATATGTGCAAGTGCAATCTAATCTAGGTGGCAATTTAAAAAACATTCTAGGGCCAGTGAGATGGCTCACCGGGCAAAGGTGCTTGTCAGACAAGGCTGGTGACCGGGGTGCTGCCCAGAGAGAACAGACTCCACACACACTGTGGCACATGTACCCTCTCAAATAAGAAATAAAAGTAAAAAAGTATGCTCTTCAGCTACATCTGTGTTTTAGGGAAAGATGGTGTCGCCTTGCCCAACCCCTCCCACAACACAGTCCTGTTTTACTGCTGTTTCCAGATCCTGCCTTTTTTTTTTCCTTCAGGGGAAACCACGGCCTGAACACTTCCTCCCTTTCATGTCTCACCAACAAGCTACCTGCTGACTGCTCCTGGAGACTGAGTTCCTAGAGACACAAGTGCTAAAAGCCATTTCTGTTTGCATTCCTGCCTCAGAGGAGGACGGTGTTTATGCTGGTGCTTCTCTCCCACATCACAGATGTCCTCACAAGGGTCTTTGCCTGGTCACATCAGCTGCCTGCAGACATTCATATATGGGTTGAACACGCTGTGCTTCACACCTGGTGGGAAATATCCTTTTTTTCAGTTGCCCATTTGAAAGGTTGAATAGGCAGGCAGGTGGTGTGCAAAGAGCCGCATCCACAGCCATGAGCCCAGGGAGTTAGAAGGGTGGTATTCAGCTATGGAGACCAAGCCTCTATGCTGGAGCTGATGGTTCTGTTTGCTTCATTCTGGAGTGCCAGACGCAGCCTCCTGGGGGTACCACGGCTGTGCTCAAGCACATCAACACAGCTAATACAAAGTTATTTCTATGGATCGTGTTTCCGTTCTTAACAGGTAAGTTACACTAATACTCTGTGTCCCGGTTGAGGATTGTGAAATACTGGCAGTGCCATGAGCCAATGTGGTTTGTTCCTTCCAAAGCTCACACTGGAACTTGTGAGGTATTAAAAGTGTGGAGACTTAATCAATTTGACTTTTATTGATGAGGTCTGGATTACATAATCATGGGTGAAACCCCCGATTAAATCTTGGTGGCTTTATATGAGAGAAAGACAAGGGGCCAGGGATGTCGCACAGTTGACAGAGTGCTTGCCTAGCATGCATGAAGTCTAGGTTTTACGACCAGACATGGTGCAGGGTCTATGTCCAGCACTTCAGAGAAAAGGTATGGTGGGACGCTTGGTAGTCCCAGTATTTGGATAGTGGAGGCAGGGGGATCAGGTTATTTTTTTTTTTTTAAGAGTTAGTTTGGAAAAATGAAACCCTGTAGGAAGAGAGAGAAAGATGAGGGAGGGGAAGGAGAGAGGCACCAGAGAACACACCCGTGTCCTGCAGCTTGCCATGCGTCCTGTGCCTCCCTAAGGACTCCTGCAGTAAGAAGACCACCACCAGATGTACTCCTGACCATTTTTGTTGAAACCCACCTGGTCTGTGGTATTGTGTCGATAGCAACAGAAAAATACAGTTCCTCAGACTGTGACCGGGCCTTCCCAAGCTGAACTTCAATTGCCAGACATTAAAAAAGAGGCATGGTCAAATTCAACTCCAGAGATTAGAACGGGTTAGGAAGCCTCATCTTCCTTCTGTTCTTCCTGACCCCTAAGTCTGGACTCAAGTATTGGCAGAAAACCGCTCAAAGCCTTCCACGGCCCATCAGGTGTGTATCGTCATCCTCAGCTCTGTATCTGAACCCCTTCACTAGTGTGCAGCTCTAGAGAAGGGCACTGTTCTCACCAAACGGAAACCGGATCTCTGGGATGTCCTGCAGTGCGCAGCTCAGGCTCTCCAAACCAGCCTCACCACTGGCTAGACATATCCATATATTTAAATCTCATTCTGTCATCTATCCATCCATCTACCCATCCATCCAACCATCCATCCACCCACCCACCCCTCCAATCTACATCTAACCCATCCATCTATAGCTATCTAGTCTGTTATCTCTACATCTGTACCTACCTATCCATCTATAATCTATTTATCTCTATTTCTATCTAATCTATGTATCTATATCTATCTATCAATCAATCAATCAGTCAATTATCTTTTGGAGTTTTGTTTGTTTGTTTGTTTTGTTTTGCATTTTTTGAGGCAGGGTTTCTCTGTGTAGCAGCCTTAGCTGTCCTGGAACTCACTCTGTAGTCCAGGTTGGCCTCCAACTTACAGAGATCTGCCTGCTTCTGCCTCCCAAGTGCTGGAATTAAAGGCATGTGCCACCATGCCCAGCGCAGAATGTTATTTTTAAGAGAATGAAACATCTTTCTAGAGGCTTGTAATGTAAAGATAACTAAACAGAAAGCAAAGGAACAGCTTCATCAGATTCAACCATAAGACTGAGAAACCTCTTCAGTCTGTGAAAGAGCAAATGTGTGCAGTGGCTCCTGCTCTGGTATGTGTCCAGGAAGCCTGCAGCAGAGGAAGAAATCCCAGATGGAAGACGTTCCTCAAGAGGCTTCTACAGAGCCACCAGCCTTCATTTCCGGTCTGCACAAACTCTCTCTCTCTCTCTCTCCTGCAGTTATACCTAAGCAAGGCAGCAGAGTCTTGAGCAATGTGTTAGGGTCCCCTGCCAGGCACCAGAAAGAGGAAAATGTGGGTTACAGGGCCGTCTCTTGCAGCTGGGGAGAGGGGAGTGGGTGGCCACTCATTAACCAGGCATGCCTGAGTGCTCAGGGGACTGTGGAGAAGGTTTGTCCCCAACTTTTCCATCACTGCCATGGCTCATTTCCACAACATCGTTAAGGCAACACTATTAATACTGGTGTTATGGTTTGTGTCACTGTTGTACCAACGACAATTCACCAGCTTCGTTAATGCTTTTCTAAGTGCTGGGAGTGAGGCAAAAGACCTGGGTCTGAGCTGAAGGAATTCTCATCTAGATGCAAATTGAAGCAAGCCGTCCATGGTGCATGAATGGTGCATGAGCACGCAGTAGCAATTTTTCCACCATTTAATGTTCAGTACCAACTCTCAACCCCAAACCCAGTGCATTTTCACACAAATATGTTGGCAAAGCAGCCTCCCTTCTTAGAATTTAACAGTTTTCTTATTCCTACATGATATTCTGAGTCTTTGTTTGTTTGTTTGTTTGTTTGTTTTTTCGAGACAGGGTTTCTCTGTATAGCCCTGGCTGTCCTGGAACTCACTCTGTAGACCAGGCTGGCCTCAAACTCAGAAATCCACCTGCCTCTGCCTCCCGAGTGCTGGGATTAAAGGCGTGTGCCACCACTCCCCGGCATATTCTGAGTCTTGATCCCTTTGATTTAATCTGAGGTAAATACTTCTGGTCCCCCACCCCCCCTTCAGACTTAAAGATGTTAGCACCGGATATCTTGGATGTTCCAAAGGAATAATGATGATAACAATAATGATGATGATGATAATATAATAACCAAACCATTTTCTCCCCCAGTGAAACATTCTGTCTTAGAGGGAGAAGGGAGGCTCTGGAAGTTAGGGAAACCTACAAGGCTTAGGAAGTTCCTGAAAGTTACACAATTCACTGGACCAGCTCCTAATGTTATACAAGAGGTAAAATTGCTTCTTCTTTAGTTGCCTGTTCAGGGGTGCAGTTTTCTTGAGTCATTCTCATGCTAGTGACCTTCCAGTGATGTGACTGCCTTGAGTCACCCATGCTCCTATGCGTACCCTCAATAAACTCAATAGTTTACTAAACTAGATGTAGGTGGAGTGGTTTCTTTGGTCTTTGATTGTTGCTGCCTGTGGTGAAGAAACGCTTGTTAATATCTCCTCAGGAAAAAATCACTCAACAGATCCTAGTAGAGCTTGCCTTTCACCGACTGTACTGTCCTGGATAGCTAAATGGCAGTGTTACTCACCCTTTCATACCCCAGACCTGAAGCATTCACTCCTCCCCCACACAACACATAAATGGGAAGCACCTAGCCCAGCCAACTTTATCACACAATGATTTTTAAATTAGTGCTTTCCTGTAAAAGCTGCTGCCCCTGCAGCCTCAGTGCAGCCATGGCTGTCTCATGGCTGCTGCTTTATTTCCTGGTTTCTTAGTTTCCTTCATGAACTCTACCCTACAGTTTGTTGCTAATGAAATCTTTTTAGAAAATTACTTTAACTTCTGTTGCATATGCCAGTGTGTATGGTATGCATGCGCACACATACATGTATACATACGTGTATAGGTTCGTGAACATGTGTGTGTATGTGTGGAAATCCAAGGCTAATATCCAGAGTCTTCAATTGTTTCCCATGTTCTCTGAGGCAGGGTCTACCAACTGAACTCAAAGCTTGCCCACACAAGTAGTCTAGCTAGTCAGCTTAGCCTGGGGAATCTCATCTCTGCCTTCTGAGTGCTTGAATTACATATGGGTCCCCACACCTACGTAGCATCTATATGGGTTCTGGGGATCCCACTCTTGTCCTTATGTCTGCCTTTCAAGTGCTTTACCTACTGAATCATGTTCCCTGCCCCTAAAGGATCCTTACACTAGAAACAAGTGTAGCACATGTACTTGTGTCAGCTAGCTTTCTATCCCTACCAAAAAAATTTACCTGAGATCATTTACTTATAACCACTTTGGCTCACAGTTTGGGAGGTTCCTGTGTCATTGCCTGGCCCACAGCTCTGAGTCCCCGGCAGGGCAGCTTTTTAAGACAGGAGCATGTGGTGAGTCACACCCCTCACTCACACTACAAGCCAGGGGAGAAGACAGAGGAAGAGGCTGGGCTTATCTTCTTTATGCTCCTAGGGACCTAAGGACCTTCCCTCAGGGCCCCTTCTCCCAAAGGCTTCTCTACCTAACAACAGCACTGTTCTGGGGGACAAGCCTTTTATCACAGAGATCCCGAGTGACATTCTACATCTAAATAGTAACATTTCTCTAAAAAACATGCAGAGAAGATAGCGACCAGTTTATGATGACCTCTGTGTCCCTGCTTCAAATGCAGCCCATTCTTACCCAAGGACACGCAGATCGCTGCCATCTTCCCTAACCTTGTTACCCAATCTCCTCCATCAGTTTTGAAGTGATTTGCTTCATTTTATTAATCCTCACAGGGGGGAAGAGTCACAGGCATCAAATCCTAATTGCACAGACTATCTCCTGGTTCCCCAACACCATGTGCAGCCAGGCTCACAGGTCTTCTGGGAGGCAGGACCAGTGTCCAAGCCCACTGCACTCTGTGCTGGGCCTGGTCTCACAGCCTCAGAACAAAGCTCTCCTACTTGTCTCCTGTCTTTCTGGGGACCATGTTCATGGTACTCACTGGACTTTCTCACAATTAAATCGCACACCAGTATAAAGGGAAACTCTGACACGGATTTGCCAGGGATTAGTAAACTTCTGAAGAAAAGCCACATGGAAATCCCTTGGGCTTTGCTGGGCTGTGGCTCTAGCATGGGCTAACCCAGGAAAGAGATGAGAGGATGAGCGTGTGCCAATCAAACTTCATAAAATGAAGTGATAGGCCAGATGTGGCTCAGGGGACAGGGTGGGCCAAGCCTGAACTGGGAGGCACATGAACTGAGAGGATGAGTCACCCTGGGGTGGAGAGACAAGGTTCAGAGAGTGCAATACTATGCTGAGAACAGGGCTGTGGAGTCCAACTGCCATGGTTCACATCTTGGCTTCCACATTTGCTAGCAGCTAACCGGTCAATGAATAATTGTGCATAATTATCTTACTGGGTCCTTGTCTCAGTCTGAGGCAAGCGCCATGTCTCCATCTAGCAGAGGCATGGGGTGAGGGGGTCATAGGTACAGGACCTGGAAAACATTTCTTCAGCTCTAGGTCCAGCCACTCTCATCACTGCAGAAATATCCTCCCTCCCTCCCTCTGGCTCACCCCTCACTTCTCTCCACACCAAGCCTGGCAAGACAACAGCCCACATTCTCGGCCCAGGCTTTGTTATCTCGTTGGCTCCCAGCCTGGCTGGGCCTGTGATCCATCCTTCCTTCCTTCCTTCCTTCCTTCCTTCCTTCCTTCCTTCCTTCCTTCCTTCCTTCCTTCCTTCCTTCCTTCATCTCTCCTCCTCTCCTTTTCCTTCCCCTTCTCTTCCATTCTCTCTCATCTTCCCTCCAACCCTGTCATCTTTCTTTCCTGTAATTAAAAAAAGTTAGCACACAAGGTGATGTGCTTCACTGTGGTATTTTCACACATACTTTTGGTTGGGCTTCTCCCTGACTCCCCAGGCCCTGTCTCCTGCTGGCCCCCATTTTCCTCCCCCCCAACATCCCCTGAAGAGTTTTCCCCCCTCTTCTGATTGTTCTATGCCCCACATATCACACACGCACACACTCACACAGACACATAGACACTCACACACATACACAAATACATGCACACACATACACCAACACACATTCACACACACAGACACACTCACAGATACACACAGACACATCCACAAACACACAGACACACTCACAAATACACACACACTCACATGTGCACACAAATACATGCACACACATACACCAACACACATTCACACACACAGACACACTCACAGATACACACAGACACATCCACAAACACACAGACACACTCACAAATACACACACACTCACATGTGCACACAGACACATACAAACACACACACGCAGACACACACACATTCACACACACAGACATAAAGACAGGCACACTCACATAGACACATAAACACTCACACATATAAACACATGTACACATACACCAACACACATTCACACACAGAGATACACAGAGGCACAGACACAAACACACAGAAACACAAGTACACAAACACA
This sequence comes from Uromys caudimaculatus, assembly GCA_028551405.1. Classification (NCBI taxonomy): domain Eukaryota; kingdom Metazoa; phylum Chordata; class Mammalia; order Rodentia; family Muridae; genus Uromys; species Uromys caudimaculatus. The sequence continues at coordinate 145,047,558 of CM052700.1, forward strand.
CACATGCTCATATGCATATAGACACACATATACACAAACACACACATTCACATGCACACACTGACACATACAAACACACATTCACAGACAGACAGACAGACACACACATACAATTAAACCCCAGGATCTGCACCGTAGAGACGAATGTATTTGTTTGAGTCTGAGTGTGTGAGTCTGGCTTATTCATTAGCACATAATTTCCCATTCAATCCATCTTCCTGCAAACACTGTGATTTCCTTCTTCTTCATCGCTGGATAAAAACCCCATCACGTATATTTACACCACATTTCCCTGGTCCTCTCGTCTGTTGGTGGATCCTAGGCTGGTTCCATTCCTTTGCTATGGTGAACAGTGCATCAATAAACAAGGATGTAAAGGAGGTCATGGCCATGGCAGTTTCTTATACAAGAAACACACACAGTTAAGGTCCGAGGGCAGAGACAGGCGATACCAGCCAAGACAGGGCAGCAGCCATTCTCCTTCCACCCCACAGCAGCGAGAGTGTTGGAAGATTGCTTAGAAAGCTGCAGGGACACTTAAGTATACGATCATATCGTCTGCAAAGAGTGACATTTTGATTTCTTCCTTTCCAATTTGTATCCCTTTGACCTCCTTTTGTTGTCTAATTGCTCTAGCTAGAACTTCAAGTACTATATTGAATAGATAGGGAGAGAGGGGGCAGCCTTGTCTAGTCCCTGATCTTAGTGGGATTGCTTCAAGTTTCTCTCCATTTAGTTTGATGTTGGCCACTGGTTTGCTGTATGTTGCTTTTACTATGTTTAGGTATGGGCCTTGAATTCCTGATCTTTCCAAGACTTTTATCATGAAGGGATGTTGAATTTTGTCAAATGCTTTTTCAGCATCTAAGGAAATGACCATGTGGTTTTTTTCTTTGAGTTTGTTTATGTAGTGAATTACATTG